>JAVHNH010000007.1:0-13661 GCA_034783935.1 Desmognathus catahoula
GAGACCAATAACTAAAAGGCTGACAGAAAAAAAGATTAAATACCGATGGACATATCCTTTCGGATTGAGTTTTGAGTAGAAGGGAAAACAAAGAATGATATCAACAATTGCAGAAGGTAAAAAATTCCTCCCGGAAGATTTGACAGGGAGTACTCTAGGAGAGGAACCAGGCACGAGTAAGGAAAGTGATGGCATTCCCTGGCCATGGAAGATGGCACGGTCACAACCAAGAGCAAGAAGAAACCAAGGGCAAAAGGAGAAGGAAACACAAGATGCAGAAGAGGCGTGTGGAAGCTGAAACAATGAACAAATACATAAGTAAACCCCGGGGAAGAGTACCATGAGCTTAAAGAAGAAACGGCAAGGAGTGACACTTGTCAGATGACTGGACAATGGGGACCAGTAAGTGTGAAGTGGGGTAGGGGGAAAGGGATTGGGGAGAATTTTATAGAGGGGATAGAGGGAAGGGTAGGGAACAACACATGGAAGGGGATAGGTCTACCCCGTGCAGAAACTAGTAAAGCGACACAGTGGTGGGACAGTGGATAAACTTCATTTTTGTTCTTTAAATGTAAAGGGCCTAAACTCCCCAGGGAAAAGAGGGAAACTGCAAATTTTTCTCAGACAAGAGAAAATACAGATAATGTTACTACAGGAAACCCATCTGAGGTCTGAAGATGCTAGATACTTATCTTGTCAGGGCTATTCGACAATATATCAGGCGAATGCACGTACAAAAAAAGCAGGAGTGGTGATCATGTTAAAAAATGATGTGAAATTTGAAGAAAAAGGAAAACTTAAAGATCCTCAGGGCCGATTTGTTTTGATAAAAAGGTTATGCCAAGAAGAAATGATGACGATAGGATGTATATACGCCCCGAACAGTGGGCAAAATGATTTCTTGAAAGAGATGATGTGCAAACTGAGTGACTTTGCGGAAGGAGATGTGATATTGGGTGGAGACCTCAATAGCGTGTTTGATAACCAACTAGATAGGTCGACTAATATAGGCTCACAGAGCGGGATGATTTCAAATGCGGCGAAGAACATATTTAAGGACGAAGGAATAAATGATGTGTGGAGAGAATGGCACCCGGCTGAGAGGGATTATACCTTTTACTCCCATGTTCATAGATCCTCTTCGAGAATAGACTACTTCTTGGTACATAACACAGTATCTAGGAAGGTCGTGTCCTGTGAGATAGGGACTATGACCTTCTCAGACCTTGCTCCTATATACCTGGTCCTAAAAGCAAAAGAAGAAGTAGGCAATAAATCTCAATGGAGGTTGAACAAGTTTTTGCTTAGAGACCAAGTGAAACTATCGGAAGCGCAAAAAAAGTTAGAGGATTATATTGTAGAAAATGACAATGGGGAGGTTGATAAAGGAATGGTATGGGATGCATGCAAAGCTGTTATGAGAGGCCACTTCATCTCGCAAATGTCAGAAATAAATAAAGAGAGAAAACAATTGATGGAAGCCCTGATATTAGAGGTCAGAGAGAAACCGAATAAACACAGGGAAGAATGCTCCATTAAAACCTTGAGGGACTGGGATAGAGCAAGGACACGGTTGAATATAGCTTTATCAGACAAGGTAGAATTGCAAATGCTTAAAACTAAGCAGAAGTACTATGAGAACGGAGACAAACCGAGTAAAATTTTTGCGAGAAAGCTGAAAAATCAAATAGAAAGAAGTTTTATAACTTCCATAAAAGATAGAGAAGGAAATATCCTTAAGTCTGAAGAAAAAAAGAGAGAAATTTTCCGCAAATACTATAAAACATTATACACCACACAAGAGAAAGGAGAAGGGCTACTGGAAGAATTTTTGAAAAGCTATCCAATGCCACACATAGAAGAACACGAGAAACTGGACTTAGAGAAAGATATTGACATTGAAGAGATCATCAACGTGGCGATAAAAGATTTGAAACTGGGTAAAAGCCCCGGCCCTGATGGGATAACGGGGCTTTTCTATAAAACCTTTAGAAAACAGCTAGCTCCACTCCTGAAGGAATTGTATAATAGTTTTGCGAAAGAAACTAGAGTCACCCCATCCATGAAGGAGGCAGTCATCACGGTGTTACACAAAGTGGGAAAAGACCCACAAGAATGCGTCTCATACCGCCCGATATCACTACTAAACATAGATGCAAAATTGTACACAAAAATATTGGCTAATAGACTGCATAAGATACTACCCAAAATAATACACCCAGATCAAACAGGCTTTATCTTGGGAAGGAACACATTTGATAATACTAGAAAAATTATACACCTCCTGGAAAAAGCAAAATGCTCAAAGATCCCAGCGGTCTTGATCTCCTTAGATGCAGAGAAGGCATTCGACAGAGTAGAATGGCCAATGATATTCGAAATACTGAAACAAGTGGGTATAGGTCCAAATATGAGAGCTATGATAGCAGCAAACTATGATAATCCGATAGCATCAATAAAACTAAATGGAATATGTTCTAATAGATTCAGTTTGGAAAGAGGTACGAGACAGGGTTGCCCTCTGTCTCCACTTCTGTTTGCACTGACTTTGGAGCCTCTAGCAATAGCTATTAGAAATAACCCCCAGATCAAGGGGATCCCAATAGGAGGTACACAACACAAGATTAGCTTATTCGCAGATGACATAATACTCACCTTAACGGAACCCAAGACGTCGATCCCAAAGGTACTAGAATTGTTGGACCAATACTCAGAGTTCTCGGGTTTTAAAATCAATTTTGATAAATCAGAGGCTCTGAATATTAACTTGGAAAGAGAAGTATTAGAAGAAGTCAAACAAATTTCCCCACTGAGATGGAAACAGGATACAGTTAAATACTTAGGAATTAAATTAACAGGTGATCCTCAGAAAATCTATGAGGTCAATTACCCGGGCCTTATTAAACAAATTAAAAAAGACTTGGCAGGTTGGGAACATGTTACGAAATCATGGATGGGGAGAATTAGCATTGTGAAAATGAATATCTTGCCTAGATTACTTTATTTTTTCCAAGCATTACCAGTGGAGGTTCCCAGGAAGACGTTTGCGTCACTGCAACAATTCTTACTGAAATTTGTTTGGAATAATAAAATGCCCAGAATAAAAAGGCAGATAATGTATCTTAATAAATATAGGGGAGGAATGTCAGTCCCTGATATCCTTAAATATTATGTAGCATCTCAACTGAGAATTTTGTGGGAATGGTCCAGATTAGACTCGACAAAGATATGGGTAGAGATGGAGGAAAGACTGGTTAGAGGAGAAATGGGAGCACAAGCTTGGCTTAGACAGGACGCGAGACATGGTAACGCATATATAGATGCTCCACTTAGAACTTTTTTTAAGACATGGGATTGGGCTGCGAAAAAGTATGATCTTTCCAGCTACCCCTCTCCGTTTATGCCACTCTGGAACAATCCCCATTTTCCACCAGGTTGTGAGGAGAAGGCTTTTCAAAGTTGGGAAAGAGGAGGTTGCTTTTTGGGTAGGGATTTTATGAATGCAGGAGGGAAATGCAAAAGCTTTACTCAATGTAAATTAGATTTTGGTTTGGAAGACACAGAGAAATTGAGATACCTACAATTAAGACACTGGCTAGATATGCCTGAGTTAGCTAGGGGACTGTCGAGGGACTTGACTGATTTTGAGAAAACAATATCAGTAAGATTGAAGGAAAAAAAAACGATAGGAGCGATATATAGGGTACTGAATGATTCGAGAGCTCTGGGTAAATGGCCATACCAAGAGAAATGGGAGGAAGATTTGGGCAGTGAACTGAGACAAGAAACTTGGGAAAAAATATGGAAAAGACATGCGAAATCGTCTGTGTCCAGATAGCTGAATGTAACCATAAGGTTTTATTGAGATGGCACATGACACCAGTAAGATTACATGCTATCAACCCAAGACTGACAGATAAATGCTGGAGAGGTTGCGTAGACAAAGGCACTTTTTTCCATATGTGGTGGGAATGCCCCAAGGTTAAAAACTTTTGGAGGATGGTGGCAACAATGATTAGCAAAATAATAGGGCTAGAGATTCCCTGGGACCCAGGTACCTTATTACTAAATATCCCATTGGGGAATAACTTATCCGCTGACATCTGAAAGAGGAAGATTGATTACTAGTCTCTTGTCGGCGGCCAAATGCACCATTGCTCAGAACTGGAAATATGTTGAAAATCTCACAAAAAAAATGTGGTGCATAAAGATATGGGAAGGACTGAAAATGGATAGATTGACATGTAATTTGCAGGATAAAGGAGAACTGTTTCAAGACACTTGGGGCCCGTTTAAAGAATTTGCGAGAGAAAACCCCTTTGCAAACATTTGCCCGAGATTGATGAGGACTATGTTGGGACTCTTCAGAGACTGAAGCTCCAAAAGAAAATCTGTGAAGGATAAACAGATCTGCAGACGGTGGATGACCAGAAATGTGTTGAAGGGGGAGGGGGGAGGGTGAAAGAGGGGAAAAATGGTCTTTCTTTATTGTGATGTCATATAATTTTTTATCTTTTTTTTTTAACTGAAATAAATAAATAAAAACATGACTTTCAGTGCTTGATTTTCTTCCCTAACTGCATCCGTTTTGTGTGATGTAATTGATTTTTTACACAATCCCTATGGCAGATGCTACACTGCAATTCCTTTTTCATCTACAGAGTCAAAGAAAAAAATAATTAATGTATCTGCCATAGGGATTCTGTAAACAATCACAACACAAAATGAGTGCAGCCAGGAAATAAAATCAAACACTGAAAAGCAGTTTTATTAAATGGCTTTAAAAATAAAAACAAGGGGAATTGAATTCAGGCAGCTAAGAACACTTAGAAAAAAACCTAAAAATGCTGGACTGAACTGTACCTTTTTATATAATAATGCTCAAAAGGGGAGTTTAAAACATGGATTGCATGCTATTGCACATAGTTTTGGAGTTTCAGCAGTCCCCTCTCCTGCAGGGCGTATGCCGTATAATGTGTGCTGTTTCGCCTACAATCTGCGTTGTCATGAGTAAGACGCTCTGTTACTTTCCATAGACCTAGGTCTGGAAGCAGAGGGTAAAAAGCTGTTGAGGGGGGTTGGTGGGGAAAAGCTGTTTAGAAACTGGCTTACTGTTTAGGGTGGCCAGATTTTAAAAAGAAAAAAACTGACATTTGGCAAAATTTAGCAAAATAGTTGTCATAGGATAGGACTACTTAATGTACATAAAACTGCATTGAGGCTAAAAGTAAAAAAAAACTGTCCCAGCAAACTGGAACACCCGATCACCCTATTACTGTTTGAAGTGCGGAATCCGTTTTTGGGGAACTGTTTAAAATTGAGGCTTAGCTTTCTTCTTCCCTGCCTTCAGGGAGAGCCCTAATGCTACCTACTGATGCCCTAGTGGGCGTGGTCAGAAGACACCCCACCCAGTGCCTCCTCACCCCCCACTGTTTATCACTGAAGCTGCTTTTGTGTTAAAATAAACTGGGGTTGACATGATTCAGACTGTCACTTATCTATACCTAGGACAAGGAGAAGCTGAAAGGAACAGTGAAATATTTTTATTTTTTTTGTAAACTGGGTTATTTGAAATGTGGTGTCAGTTTTTAGGGAACTGGTTTAAAATGAAAGTTTTACTTTCTTCCCCCAGAATGCTCTGCAGGGAGAGGCCTGCTCCTCCTGTTGAGGCCTGCTCCTCCTGTTGAGGCCTCAGTGGGTGTTTTCAGTGTTCCTATTGATTGCTTGGTGCCTCTGAAGCCGTTATTGTGTTAAAACGATGTGTGCTACCACAATTAAGTGTCTAGCTGTGATATTTGTGTAGACCTAGGATTGGGGAGTAGTGGTTCAGGAGCTGTTGAGGAAGATTGGTGGAGTAAATTGTGGGCATATTAATAATTGAGTTATTGTTGTTTGTAGTGTGGAATCTTGTTCTGGGGAACTGGTGTTTAAAATAGAGGCTTAAACTTAGCTTTCTTCTTCCCAGCATGCCCTGCAGGGAGAGGCCGACTCCTCCCTCTTACCAGCAGGCTGACTGAGGCCGAGTAGGTGTGGTCAGAATCCCTTCCTATCGCTTGGTGCATCTGAAGCCGTTTTTGTGTGGGAACGGGGATAAGGAATTGTTGCAGGAAATATGGTGGTGGAAAATATGCCATCTATCCTATTGCCTGTGGCCCAGGGCCTGGTGCTTATGCCAATATGGACACCCTTCCCTCACTGCTTACAAGTCAGAGGACCAGAGAAAACTGGGGATAGTCTGGGCTCTTCGGTAACCGATCAACATTTATAAAACATGAAGACTAATGTGAAGGCAAAGACAAAACCGCTGTGTCTGGCTCAGCACTCGTCACGCAAAAGCGCCTTGGTATTTTAATAGGTTGTCTTTTTAGTTAAATCATTTTCACTTATTTATAATTCGTCACCAAAGCACTTCAATCCATGGAGGAAAATATGAAGCCATCATATTGTGCAAATGAGATTTTTAACATTATTATTCATCCAGCGGTATGTTCAACGGCAGATCCTGATTCGAGCCTCATAATAAATAAACACTTTTGTTGGTGACAACAATGTATCCACTAAATTAATTTATGATAAGTAGTAACATAAAGCTGGCTGTTGAAAATTGCCAAAAAGTAACACGTTTCAAGACTGCCATATCATCATCGGGCGGCCTTTCTCAATGACACGTGCATAGAGCGCACATTATCAAACCGCATAAATCTGTAACAAAAGATTGCAAAGTATTACTTAAAGCTGCAGTAATCTAGTTTAAACAAACCCCTCAGAGCTGCAGGAAAAGGTGCACTCACCGGACAGGCAGGGCCACAGCGCGATGTCCAACACATCCGAGTGCCGGCTCGTACACACCTGTATACCCTCACATCCAGCAATGCACCATGGGAGTTGTAGTCCGCAAAAAAACTCGGCGCACCATGAAGAATTGGCCTAATCACAGGCCAAGGAAACATACATTTTAAATGCAGCCATTGCGTATCATTTGGTAGTGCAGTGAGAAATGTTATCAAACAGTGAGTAATTTGTGTTATTACATCAACCCTCGTGCATTCTGTCAACCAATTAGTTGATCTATGGAAATAGTAGTCCTGGTACAACCATAATCACTGTGAAATTCTCTACGCTCAGCTAGTGCGTGACAAAGTAAAATCAGTAAGATAATATAGAGACATTTCAAAACACCAATGGTAACTAAATGGGAAATCACATGAAGTAGCCCGACGTGCGTGAGGCAGGATGAAAGAGTGTGCCGTCCTGGCTATTGTCGTTGTCAAGCTGCTGCCTTCAGCGCTCGTATTTCGTCTTAGCTGCTGCTGATGTCATCATTTGGCTGCGGCTGCCTTCCATCTGCAGGCCCCCTGAGTCAACTGTGCAAAGTGTACTGCCAAGTTCAAGGACTCCAGCTCCCAGAAGCCAGGTGTTTCGTCACAGGAGAGACTTCCCTGCACCTGTTGTCGGCTTTCTCATCTTTAAAACCCTTGTACCGCCAGCGTGAAGCACGTGGCAGGAGTGGGGAAAGAGTGTGCCATCTGTTACATCCGGGACTGCCCCCGCGGTCCCGGAAGCAGATGTGCCAGTAAGGCGGTCATTGAGAGGCGACGCCGGCGTGTGCGCGGCATCGCACGTGATATAAATAAACGGGCCGGAATTGCTCTCGCCAGTCGAACGCCCAAACTCACACTGTTTGGACGTGTGGTCTATGAGTGCGTGGTGTGTGAGTGGGGCCTAGGAGATGGGACTTAACACTGGCGACGAGTTGGGCTGGGCCCGCGTGTTGTCGATTGAGCCCTCCGGTAGGTCAGGTGGAGCCGCCGCTCCCCGCCCGAGTGCTCGCTGATCTGGTGTGGGTGGAGCCGCTGCCCCCCACTGCCCTGTGCGCGTGTGGGGGATTGGAGCCGCCGCTCCCCTCCAGTGTGTGTGTTTGTGCCGGGTGGAGCCGCTGCTCCCCTCTGCGGCATAGCTCTTGCGTGGGTGGAGCTGCTGCTCCCCACTGGCGGTGCGGGGTGACTCCGCTCCCCAGGAGGCCTGTGCACCTGGCACCTCTCTGTCGCCTCGAGTGGGTGGAGCGCTGCTCCTCACGTGTGCGGGAGCCCCCACAGGTGGAGCCGCTGCTCCCTGTGCCTCGTGGTTCCCCAGAGGTGGCGCTGCCACTTCCCTTGCCATACTAGCCTGCGGCTGCCGTCCTGGACGAGGAAGTGGAGAAGCCTCTGCCCCAGGGCCTGCGAGGTGGTGCTAGTGCAGAGCCGGAGGTGGTGTCCCCTGCCCACACAGCGTCTGATAGTGGGGAGGAGGATGGTTTGCCCATCCCTGCCGCCATGAGTGCTGAAGAGACGGCGAGGCCTACACACCCGTCTGGGCGGGAAAGTTTGCTGCGCCCATTTGATGTCTATGGTGAACCCTCCACTGAGGGGACAAGATGGCTGCTATGGATTGATCACCTTGAAAGGTTCTTCAGGCTGGACAATATCACGAGCCCAGACATGAAGGGACCCGTTACTGTTCCATGTAGGGGACGATGCGAGACGAATCTTCAATTCTCTAAAGGACACTGGTCTGGACACTGACTATGAGGTGGCAAAGAATGCATTAAGAGATCACTTCTTACCACAAGTTAATCCAGATTATGAAGATTTCAAACTCGGGCAGGTGATGCAGAAGCAGGGTGAGTCTATTGATTCTTTTCATGCTCGCATCAGGGAAGCATCGAAGGCATGCGAGTATGCAGATGTGGAACAAGTGATAAGGTCTCAGATACTCTACGGAATTCATTCGGAGAAACTAGGGAGGCAGATCATGTCAGAACCTTGTGTCCCACTTTTGCGCATGCTGACTTTAGGGCGCCAGAGAGAACTGGCGTATGTAAGAGCTTCTGCGATGGAGTCTGCGCTCCGAAAAGTGAAGATTGAACCGGATGACGGGCCGCAAGCCACCCCAGTTCCAGTGGCTGCTATCCAGCATAGGCCGCGAGCTCAGAGGGGTCAGAGAGGAAGAGTGGCAGATCGAGCACGACGACAGAGTGAGTGGAAACCACCATCCTCCTGTGGCATGTGTGGAGAGAGTTGGCACTGAAGAGAGGCATGTCCTGCTGCCGGTAAGGAGTGTCTGAACTGTGGAAAACTGAATCACTATGCTGTCATGTGTCAGTCTCGAACCTCCCCGCCTCGACAACCCTGGCAGAGACCAAGACTGCGCACCAAGCGGGTGACGAGACAGGTAGATGCCAACAAAGAGGAAGATGAAATACTATCCTATGATGAAGATGAAGATGATGAGGAGCAGGAAGTGGCGGCGAATGCCATCCAGGCTCACCTCAAGCGGGTTGCCAAGATAAGGCTTATATCCTCCATCTCAGGAATGCCGTCCACAAAACGCAAGTTCCATCCGAAATGTACTATTAAGGTGGGGAACAATTCCCACACAGTAATTGTGGACACTGGCACTGCAGTTAATGTGATGTCAAACAAGTCCTCCGTGGCATTAATACCAAAACCTACGTTGAAACCGGCCACAGTCATCCTAATGGCCTATGGTTGTGCTACTCCCCTGCCAGTACTAGGTCCTTTCACGACATAGATAATGTATGGGACTAACTCCACGCTGACGCGGTTTCATGTGGTAAACAAAGACACTGAGACACTGTTAGGATGCCGCTCAGCCATCAAACTAGAAATTGTCAAGTTTGCGTTTGATGTCCATGAACAATCCATAACTGATTTGTTAGCTCAACACCCGAAACTATTTAAAGGCATTGGGTGCAAGAAGGGGCCACCTGTACGCCTCCACATTGACATGGAAGTGCAACCTGTGGCCGACAAACACAGAGGAAAAAGGTTTGCAAAGAACTCGAGGATTTGGAAAAACAAAACATTATTGAAAAAGTTCAAGGCCCAAACCCCGTGGGTCTCTCCCCTAGTCGTGGCGAACAAGCCTAAACAACCAGATACAGTCAGACTCTGCGTGGATATGCGTAAGCCAAACGTAGCCATCAAAAGAGAGACATCTCACACCTACGGTCGACGACCTGTTGGCTGACCTTACAGGGGCAAAATACTTTTCTAAGCTTGATTTGAAAGCAGGGTATCACCAAATACCACTTCACCCAAAGTCCATGTACATCACCACTTTTTCCTCCCACATTGGCCTAAGAAGGTATAAGAGATTAAGTTTTGGTGTGAACTCTGCAGCAGAAGTGTTTCAAAATGCCATCCGCTCCGTTATCCAAGATCTGCCAGGGGTAATGAATGTAAGTGATGACATTTTTGTATTTGCCACAACCAAAGATGAACACTTCTCCAGACTGGCGGCAGTGCTCAAACGACTAGAGGATGAGGGTCTGACCCTCCACAAAGAGAAATGCAAGTATGCAAAAAGAGAGCTGGAGTTTTTCGGATACGTGCTCAACGCTGAGGGGGTGTCAGCAGATCCGAAGAAGGTCAATGACATAGTCTGCTCCCCCATCGGAGAATGCCAGCGCAGTACGAAGCTTTCTGGGGATGGCAAATTACTGTGGACGCTTCCTACCACACCTGGCATCTGTCGGAGCCGCTGAGAGACCTGACCAAAACAGTGACTAAGTGGAATTGGTCCAGGGAGTGCGCCCAGGCGTTCCAGTGCATAAAAGAGAGCCTTTCAGCAGACACAACCCTCGCATACTTTGACATGGAACTTCCTACCGAGTTATTGGTGGATGCCAGCCCTGTAGGGTTGGGAGCAGTACTGACACCGAGGAACAAACACGGAGAAGTCCTACCAATAGCGTATGTGAGTAGAGCCCTCGCTGATACCGAGAAAAGGTACTCGCAAATAGACCAGGAAGCCATAGCGGTTTTGTGGGGGTGCCGCCACTTTCATTTGTACCTATATGGCTTCCCATTTGTCGTGATGACTGATCACAAGCCCCTGGTGCCAATATTCGCACGTACGGCATCTCACCCACCTGCGAGGATCGAAAAATAAATGCTGCAGCTGCAGGTCTATTCTTTTGAATTGAAATACCGGGCGGGGCACGACAACCCTACTGACTTCCTGTCCTGGCATCCCCGCCCTGCCACCAGGGTGGAGGCTGTGGAAGCAGAGGAGACAGAGGCTCACGTCAGGGCTGTGGTGGAAGTATCCAGACCGAAAGCCATCTCAGTAAAGGAGCTAGCGGAGGCTATAAAGGACAACAGGTGTTTGTCAAGGGTGTTAGCCACCATTCAATCTGGGGATTGGAACAGGAGGAAAAGAGTCTGTTGGAACAATTCTTCTCAGTCAGAGGTGAACTGTTGGTGTCTAGTGATGGGGTACTTCTCTGAGGTGAATGGATAGTGATCCCCGATTCCTTGGTTCCCAAGCTTAGTTTTGGCCCATGAAGGACACCAGGGAATGTCTAGGATGACTGCCAGGCTCAGGAGCAGATACTGGTTTCCACGGCTGCAGGAGCTAGTACAAGACATGGTCAATACCTGTTTGATGTGTGCGGCGAGTGGACGTCCCTCTCGTCCTGAGCCAATTGAAAACCCACCAAGAAGCACGAGGCCGTGGGGAGACATTTCAGTGGATTTCTGCCAGTTGTCTGCGGACCAGTACTTACTAGTGGCCCTGGATGAATGCTCCAGATATCCTGAAGTGGAACCGGTCCCAAACACCTCTGCGGCTGCGGTTACACAGACCCTGGAGAAAATATTTGCTGCCCACGGCCTTCCTGACTCCCTGCGCCGTGACAATGGGCCCCCATTCCAGAGTGCTGAACTCAAAGTGTTTTTGGGAAACCTGAATGTCCGGCACAAACATATCACCCCCTGTTGGCTGCAAGCCAACGGGGATGTGGAACGGTTCATGCGGACCCTTAACAAGGTAGCCAGAATCGGCAAAGAGCAGAGAGAGGACTAGCTGACGCCTGTGTACAGGTTTTTGTTACCGGACTACTCCTCACTCGTCCACTTTCGTGGCTCCAGCGGATGTCCTGTTCGGGAGAGCCATGAAGGACTCAAAGCCCACTCTCCAGCGGTCCCCAACCAGAGAAATTGACCACCGCAGGGTGGAAGACATTCGAAGGAAGAGAAATGCAGGCATGAGCACATCTCGACGGGCCACACCTTCCAAAATCAGAGTGGGAGACTCTGTCCTCGTAATGACGCGGAAGAAGAATGGCAAGATGGACCTACCGTTTGAGTCAGCTCCCTGGAAGGTAGTAGAACAAAAAGGGTCCATGATAACTGTGGCTAAAGCCAATGAACAAGTGTGCAGAAACATGTCTTTATTCAAACAAATATCCAGCAGCATGTGGAAGGAGAGGTCTGTACTAGCCGAACGCTTTGATGATGGGAGTGAGGATGAACTGCCAGAAGTCCTGAACCCAGGTGAACCAGTATACAGGGAAGAGACACCCCCACCACACCTGGCCCAGGCTCACCGACGAGGGGAAGCCCCCCCCAGGGACTTAAGCCAGAGAACTGGTATCCAGAATCCGAGGTACCACCTTCGCCAGAATCCAGTGCCTTCCAGCAGGCTAAGAGACTATTATGTCTAGTGCAATGGTTTGATGTTGTTGTTGTTTTTCTGTAAGTTGGGGGGGGGATGTTACATCTGGTATTGCCCCTGCGGTCCCGGAAGCAGATGTGCCAGTAAGGCGGTCATTGAGAGGCGACGCCGGCGTGTACGCGGCGTCGCACGTGATATAAATAAACAGGCGGGAATTGCTCTCGCCAGTCGAGCGCCCAAACTCACTGTCTGGACGTGTGGTCTATGAGTGCGTGGTGTGTGAGTGGGGCCTAGGAGATGGGACTTAACACCATCCTTCCTTGCCCGTCACTTGTCGGAGGTGGCTGGGCCTCCTCCCTTTCATTTGGCTTACAAGATACTGTGGACTTTCAGATTTAATTTCTGCATGCAACCCTTTCATTTTTCCATACATTCCTTTGCTGAAGACCTCCTGCCGCCAGTGGACTCCGTTGAATTAGTGTGGTTTTTATTTTTGTGCTGTTTATCTTGCGGTCTCTGTTTGTGTGCAGGGGGTTAGTGGGCCAGAAAGTTTTTTTTTTTTTTGTCTTGTAGTTGTGGTTATGTTCTAAGTGTATACGTTGGCTAGCCGAAGTTTGTGACATTTAACTGCTATCCAACAGGAAGCCACTCCCAGATCAAAAATTTTATTTGTATTTTCGCAAAGCTATTTCAGACATCAATTGCCAAGTAGCCCAGCCTCTTCAGGACATAGAAACAACTAAGAAACAATGTATTCAGGCGCAAATACTTTGTCCTAATTCCTTACCTGTTCCTATACATCACTCTTGCCCGACGTGTCCAGATAAAGCGCCTCCCAGCGATGCTCCAGTGAATTTACATGACTCTTGTGAGCGCAGTGAAGAGGCGTACAGAACGTTGGAGGGGCCACAAGAAATCATCTGCCACCTTCTGCCTGCAATTGGGGAGCCGGGTGGTCATTAGGCGACCCCCGTGAACTTTCTTGCTCCCACGGAGTCTTCCTGCTCCTGCCGCCAATCCACCAATCACAGCTCCGGTGGGCGGGGCCACCGCGTTTAAAGCGCCGGGTTGCCAGCGGCAGCGCTGTGAGCGCAGTGAAGAGGCGGACAGAACGTCCAACCTCTAGTTGGAGGGGCCACAAGAAATCATCTGCCACCTTCTGCCTGCAATTGGGGAGCCGGGTGGTCATTAGGCGACCCCCG
>JAVHNH010000008.1:0-17913 GCA_034783935.1 Desmognathus catahoula
CCGGACGCGGCGCCTTCTGCGCCGCACGCGGCGTTGGGAAACAATGCCGCGTTTTCCCTCTGGTTTAGTTTGTCTTCCCCCTAGGTGGCAGGGGGCGATAGCGCCCCCTGCTGGTAGTGGTGTGTGAAGGGTACCGTAACACTATTGACATTGGCCAATGCTTGTTTTTTTGCAGGCACATCTTGCGCCATGGATGGCACAAGATGCACAGCCTGCAAGTATAGTACAGGTGGGCATGTCTGATTTACTCATGGGGTTGGTTGTAAACGACTAGGTTTACACAGTGAGTATCCTCACCTTTCTGTGAATTGGTTGTTTACACATGAATAAATGGTGATGCGTACGTTTCAGACTTGTACTCACGATTTACTAATTAATCCCTTTGGGAATCAGGCCCATAACAGGCTGATATTTCTTCAGTTATTATCACTTAAAGCAAAAGTCATAATAAGGACCTTAGTGTCAAAGCTACACTTATGTAAGCCCTTATAGGCAGAGGACGTAACAAGTATGTCGTCCACTAGCATCGCTGCCATGTGGAGGACATAGTGGTTACATCTTCATCGCCATTGCCGTGGGTTTCCAAACAGCAATGGGGCCGCTGGAGCCTGATTTGGAAGGGGAACAAGTTTCCCCTTCCCAATCGGGCCCCTGTTCCCGGCACCACATCAGCTGTTTTCCAACAGCTGACATGGGGCGGCCAACCCGGAATCCGTATCCGTGCTGCACAGCAGCACAGGGATCGTGCCTTGAAAATGTTGGCATCTCTGTGCTGCCATGCAGCCCGGATGCGGCTGAGGGCTCACAACCAAACAGCCAAATAACGGCTGCACTGGGGAGTCGGAAGAGTCAGAAGCCTTTAGCAGCTAAGGGATTAAACTGGCCACTCATTCATCAAATTCAAGGTGTTTGAATGAAAAATAAAATTGACCGTAAAAATGTCTGCAACATTTTAAAAAAATGAAAATATGGAAAAATATAGGTTATAAAATTATGCAGTACAGCTAAAAGGCAAATCTGTGAAAGTATGATTTAATGTTAAGGACTTTAATTTCCTCTTTCAAGTGAAAAGTGTTATGATAAACCCTTGTAACTTAAAAATGCACATGAAGAAAATGTTTTGTGAGAGTTATTTTCATTTAAACAGTGCAATATTTATCTAGAATAGATTCCATTTGCATGGAGGGGTAAACACTTTACAGGAAAATAGGCTTATATAGCTAACTGACTGAAAACACATCATACAAAACAATAAAAGTATTGCCTTTCTATTACAGCTGCGCATTAAATAAAATATATGGCTGCTTTACATACCTGTCAGTGCAGGATCTCAACAGTAAGAACTTTTCTGAGAAAGCATTTTTACTGAAGCTGTGCTTATGCTTTTCTTTTTCCACCAGGCCTTAGCTCCATCCACACTACCCTTGTTTTTTTTCTGAGTCATAGCCATATTAGTTGAAGCTGCCTGTAATTCTGCTGTGTCAAACCAGTTGTTGATGCATGCACAGTTTCACTTGCTAATGCGTGCAAACCAACCTAATGCGGACAGAGTTCCAGCTGTCAACACAGATACTTTGTAGACAATTGTTAAAACAGAACGGTCTTATTCTTTGCATTACAGTCTGTATGGGCCCCTCTGTTGTTGGAAGTGTTTTCTTATATGAATGTTGCTTCCAAAAACAATATGGTGCTTACACCAATGTGCTATGCAGGCAAGCCAATAGGAAATGCATAGGAACCAGTATATTATATGTGAACCAATTGTATACGCAAACAAACCAGTACATTGCTTGCAAAATCTGTTATTAATGCAAATCACAGTATGCAAACAAATCAGTTCTATACCAATGAAAACAAAGTATGGTGCACATGCAAATCAATGTAGGACACACGAAGACCTCCTTCCTGAGAAGATAACATCTATCACAGATACTCTTAAAGATCACCAGATACCTGCACCACAGAACATAGAACACAACTGCATCCAAGAACTTAAACCATTGACCTGGCAGGAGTTCCACAATCTCATCAGCAGTTCAAAAGCGGCCAGCTCTCAAGACGACCCCTGCCCACCATCTATCTACAAAAAGATCACCCTAGAGAAGGATATAGGCAACATCCTTAGAAGAAGAATCAATAGCTCCCTCATCCTAGGAATAGTCCCACCTGAATTCAAACTCCCACATCAGAGCACTCCTTAAGAAAACAAACCTGGACCCATCTAACCGTAACAGCTTCAGGGGCATCACAAAAAGCCGACTTCCACCAAAAATCACCGAAAAAATAGTCACCTCACAATTCAGCCATCACATTGAGGCCAACAACATCTTTAACTTCCAGGCCAGCTTCAGAATAAAACAGTACCGAGACCTTCCTGACAGCCATCTGAGACAATCTCAAAACTCAGGTCGATAAGGAAGGGATCGCCATTCTGATCCCCCTAGATCTACACGGTAGAACACTAAACGCTACTCAGCAGACTGGACAACATAGGTAATAAAGACAAAGCCAACAACTGGGTAAAATCCTTCCTATCAAACTGTAGCATCCGGGTATCAATACCACATCACTCATCCGAACCTTTCTCCCTGAAATTCGGAGTACCACAAGGCTCCCCTCCATCCCCCTTCCTCTTCAACGTATACCAATCCCCACTAATTAACATCATTCAATTCCACAACTTCACATGCTATAACTATGCGGACGACACTCAGATCCTGCTCAAAATATCCGCAAACCAATCTCATCCTACCCAAAATTTCGAGGCCTGCATGCTAGACATCACAGGATGGATGACTGCAAACCACCTACTCATCAACCCGGAGAAAATGGAAATACTCGTATGCAATTCAGGACCCATTCAAAGCCCATCCATCCCATGGCCGAAAGCACTAGGCAATCCACCATAACCTTCTGAGTCAGTCCTAAGCCTAGGACTAATCATCAACAATGACCTCAATTCATTACCCCAGAACAAAAATGCGTCCACATGATCAGGACCCATCCTCCCATCCCTTGCCTACCCGCAACAGGTAACAGCAGTCAACGCCCTCATACTCTTCAAGGATCGATTACGTCAACAGTACACTCGCCGGAGCCAGCAAAACCTGCATCAACATTCTCCAACGGACTCAGAATGCAGCAGCCAGACTCCTGACTAAACAAAAACCCTGGGAACATATCACCCCTGGACTGATCTCACTTAGATGGCTCCCAGTCAGCAGGAGGATTACCTTCAAAACCCTCTGCCTCAAGTTCCTGGCAACCCACCGCTCCGGACCATCATTCAGCAACAAACTAATCACAGAAAGAACCCACCCAAGAGAACTCCGCAACTTGAACGCTAGGACGTTAACAATACACTGCAGAAGAACAAAAATGATCGGCCAAGCTACTTTCTCCTTTCTCCTTTTAAAGACCCCTACTCTGGAACATCATGAGCTGCACAACATTTAAGAAAGCCATCAAACACTGGCTGTTCATCAACTACACAGACTCACAACCCAATAGCTAACACCAACAACCCGAGAAGAGATGGCACGGCACGACTTAGATCTGCGCACACCGACCTTGGAACCCTACACTATCCCAGCAAACCGAACCTCGCTATCTACCTAATAAAACCTATGGCTAGAATCTACTCGTCATTCTTTAGCATGCTCACCTGAAATGCACCCGCTCAGCAAGCGCATAACGTAAGAGGGGCACTAAAAGTCAGCGCAGCAACCCAGTGGCTATACCAGACACGTCGGGCCCCTAGATTAGGATGCTCTAACCCCTTCCCCCCTACAGGTGCAGTTGAAGAGCAGCTCCGAGAAATAGCAGTAGCTGTATTGGGGGCTATACAAATACCACTTAACATAACACGAAAACTATAACAGAATGCATGCAAACGGATCTGGTATGCATGCAAATCAAAATACTACGCAAGCAAACCAGTCTGGTGCAAGCACAACCCAGAAAGGTAAACAAGCAAACCAATGTAATACACATACAAACCGACACACAAGACATGCAAACCAGCATGGCATGTGTATAAACCAGTATGGCACACATGCCAACCAACATGGTAAATAAGCAAACGAGTATGGTGCAAACGCAATGAAGAAAGGTACACAAACAAAACGATATATTTAACATGCAGATCAATGGGGTATGTACACACAAATGAATTTCGTATACATGCAAAACAGTATAGTATGTGAGCAACCCAACCTCGTATGATATGCATATAAACCAGTATGGTGCACACAGAAACCAGTAAGGCATACATGCAAACCAATATGGAATATATACAAATCGATAAGGGACGCAATGAAGCCAATAGTGTACAAATGCAAAACTAAACAGCACATACTCAACTCAGTGTGGCATATATGCACACCAGTATGATATGTACACAAACCAGTAACATTCACATTCAGATATATATTTAAACAAGTACTTATTGCAAGCATCCTAGGAATGTATGCACACAAACCAGAACAGGCTGAATGAAAACCAACATTTCGCTCATGCAGAACAATATAGTATAGATGCAAAACCAGTATTTGTACAATATGTCACGCATATAAACCATATATAATAGACCATATTGCTTTTCAAAAGAATCAATGTACTTGATATGTGTACCAATAATCTACCTGCACATTAATTAACATCTTGATATTGTGGACCAATGTCATCCCTCACAAACCAACCTAGTTTGTGTGAACCAGCACATCAGATACAAGCCAAGTTTGTTCTGCAACATCACCAATGTGTTTGGCACATAAATCATTTGTTTTAGATAGGCCAAAATTCAATCACCTTCTTCATCAAGCATATTTGGTTTGTTTGGCCCCTCGTACAGCAGCTTACTTCTGTGTATGTCTGTATGAACGTTATACCTTGTCGTGCATCTATTTGTTCAGCTGTAATCTCTTTTCTACTTATATTTCTGGAGGTCAAAGACTCGTTGATGTAACTTCCTCTACACCTGTGATTTGGGTCACATGACGTCACTGCACGTTTTCGTCTATTTTTCATCATGTGCGTTAAGAACAGCTAATTTGAAATCCTGTACAGGTCTGCGCCGCCGACTAATGTTTTATGAGTCATATAACACTGATTTGGGAGTAGAACAGTGCCTGTTAATGTGAGCGCGCGGCCCCCTTCCTCCCTCCCAGCCTTCCACGCTGAGGGATTCCACCTCCCGTCTGTAAACAGAAGGGCGAGGGAGGGACAGGGAAGGGAGGCTTAGCCATCTTGAGCCGAGTTTAACCCGAGAGTTATCCCTGGCTTAGAGGAACCCTCACTATAGAGTCCACTGGATTTAGAGTGATCAGCGCAGACACCATGAATAAATATTCATTGTGTTGCGGGATGAAGTGCACCTTTTCCGCCAGGTCAGTGGGCACTAGCACTGGGCCTGCCCCAGCTGGGAATACAGTCACCATGAGAGCAAATGCTAGGCCATGTCACTGCGAAGCAGGCGTGGAATCGGCTAATTCTCATGGCTTCATTGCTAATGCACTAAGATCAGAAGGTTACTATGTGGTAATTGCCCTACTGTGAAGGTCAATAACGGGGGCAGCCTCAGGAGGGTAATTACATCACGGTGACGGCTTGAGCGCTGGGTGTTAGCGCTTTTAGCACCCTTGAATTATTACATCACATCCTGACATTGGAAGAACAATTCAAAGGACACTGTTGGGTCTGTTCCTCCAGCAGAGAAAGGTAGGACAAGGAAGAAGCTTCAAGTATTTTTTTACTGCCAGATTCAACTGTGCAGGTGCTCTCAGGATAACCATGAGACCAACTGGCAGACAACGGAGCAGGAGCAGAGAGGGATTGTATAAACAATTAGTCACACCACAAAATGGACGCAGCCAGGGAAGAAAATCAAGCACTGAAAAGTTGTGTTATTAAATGGCTTTAAAAATAAAAACAAGGGGATCGCGTTCAGGCAACTAAGAGTACTTAAGAGGAAAACTGAAAGTGGTGGGCTGAACTGTCTCTTTAAATACTATGCTCGTGTTAGGGAACACGAGAAAGCGCCTGTTTGCTATCAATCATACGTGAAGAAGGACTTCAAAACATAATCACCAGCACTGGACATGTACTACACATAAAGAGCCGGCTAGCTGGTAACTCAGGGACATCATTTGTCTTTTTTGCTCCCGTGTCTGTGCGCTCTAGCAGTTTAAACTTCAAAATGAGCCATGAATTAAGTTTTAGCAACGCATTTCTAACACTGATTAAGGCCCAAACTATCCTATCCCATCTTGTGTCTACAATCATTTCAATACAATTTTACTAGTTTTTCATTAACTATCTATTAACTATTTGCTAGTTTGACTGTTATGACTTCAAATGAATAGATTCTTTGTAAAAGGCCAGGCAGTTTGACTTCCCATGATGCCAGAAAAGAACGGTCAAGTGATGTCACTTCCACCACTGTATTTGTGTAACCGAATTTTACAAAAACAGCAGTATTAAGAATATCCATTTTTTTTTATCAGTACTCTTAAACCAATACCATCAGAGACTACCGATGAATACGTACCGAAGTTTAAGGAGATTTGTGGGTGAACTCGACTTGCTGCATAATAGCCTCTATTGGAGAAGAGAGCGTGCAAAATGTCAAGGAAGGAGACGGTGTAGAACATGTGCTTGCACTACATCCACAGAGGACTGTGTAGCCTTTTTCTTACTTTGTTGCGTGGTGTTGAGACGAGTTTAAACATGGCCAGTGGATAGTCTCTAGCCCCAGGTTCCTACTATTCCATTAAGGATTTGACATCTCCAAAGCCCAATGTTTCCTGTCTCTTTTTATTTAATTCTTTTAACCGAATGCGACTTAGGTCGTATCATTTTGACTGAATTTGTATTTCAGATGGGAGTATGGGGACAGCTTTTTTCTCTCCACATGCACTTTTGTGGAATACATTTATCTTGACATGTAAATATTTTTTTCGACCTTCACAGATTGTAATGTAAATGCTATGCTATGTCTTATGGCTGCAGCATTGCTTCAAAATCTTTTATCTTCATGTCTGCCATACCAAAAAAATCTTCATTATTTTAGTTTTCTGCTGTTTGTTCTTTTTCTCAGTGTATAATAATTAATGCTAATATTTGGAGGTCTGTCAAAGATATGGGTGCATGGTTGATCATTGTGATTTTGTACAAGTTCCTTATTTATCTGTTTTACAAATGTGGATTGGTGTAGTCAACAGGTGCTGGAAGGGTATTGCTTCTAGAGCTAGCACCTCTGCCTTTTTTCAGGTTAAAACTGGGAATCTCAAGGTTCTGATGAAGTTGTGTTTATGAATAGTCTTCAGGAGGTAGAATGAGGTGGCATTGCGGATGCAACGAGGGGCCAAGGGGAAGGTCTTAAAGCAAATTATTGCTTTCACCGAAAGCCACGTAAAGCTCTCTCCTAGCTGCTGAGAGGTGATCCTTGTAATGTGCAATGACAACTGTCACTGTTCTGTAAAAGTTTGAGGTGCAGTTCTGCGTGGTCAGGAAGTGGTACATTTGGTGTAGTTTTTTAATGTTAAACAGGGTTGCAGAGATGATAGGATTTTCTTGTTGGGACATGTTTAATTTGGCGTATATATACACACATGCTGAGTGGTTTTATTGTTTTGGAAACTGGGATAAGGTGGCCGGTTAAAGTGAATGAAGTAAAAGAAGGCTCAAGGTCTTTCAGGCGAGCCGTGGTGCCTATTACGAGAAACTCTGTCTCATCGTTAAGACAGAGGTGATTATTAGCAGTCCATGCTTGGTTATTTTCGTATGTTTAACAAGCTAGAATCTGCTGCGTGATCATCAGAAATGGGGAGAAAAACATGGGGATAGCCCGCAAAGTTCATGTACGATACACCCAGTTCATCCAGCTTGTCAAAAAGAGTTGTGCATGGGTTGCACAATGTGGAGAGACGCAGGATCCTTGGGGAACTCCGCAGTGGATGGTAGTGGGAGGGACAATAAGTGCTTTGTGAAAGATCTTGGCTGTTGTTGCAGAGAGGAAGGATTTAACCCATTTTGTAGCCTGTGGGTAGAAGTTGGCAGTTGCTGTAAGGTGCCGACAGAGGGTGCTGTGCTTCACCAAATTGAAGACAGCAGACAGGTCCAGGACAAGCCTTTCTTGTCTATGATGCCATTGAGCTGGATTTTGAGGCCTAGGACTATGGTTTCTGTGCTTTGTCCTGGATGGAAGCCCAATTGTCTGGAACCTAATAGGTGAGGGAGTTTCAAGATGTTCTGAATTTGGAAATAGGCAGACCTACACTTTTTTAACTTATATTTATTGGCATAAACATGGAGACAATTTCACTGCTTATGAAATTTGACTTTCCGCTACAAAGCTTTATTAAATAAAATGCATGCAAAACTTGTTAGAAATCTCTAATATTTTGAATGGTAAAACATTTTTTTCACCTTATGGGTTTTTGTATCTTCCAGGGATGTTTAATTTTATTTCCTCATAAAATGCACCACATATTTCAAAGTGATTAAAGCTCACTGAAAGGTACACTACTGAATTCAAAGCAATAGATGAACCCATTACATTTTGTGTATCTTAAGTATAATTTAAATTATTTACCATTACATTTTACCCAGCATGTTGTACCCAAATGCCATTCAATAATGTGGCTTGGAGCATTAGACTTTGCTTAAACACAAAAGATGCAATTGATGTTGGTAAAGGCCTTGCATTATGGAAAAGGAACTTTTCTTCTATATGTGCAGGTAGGGTGCAAGACCATAAGGCATGTATGTAGGGCTACATGATGATATATATTCAGAAAGCGTTTCAGTGCACCATAATCTTGTTGTGTTTTTGTACAAGGCTTGGATTGCCAAGCTTTTAATTAAAGACAAGGTAGGACGCATCAGCAAAAGATAGAAAGTCATTTTTGATTTTTGTTGTCCTTCAGTACAAATAGATGATTCATGAATCATTATCCTGTTCCATATTAATTTGTGCACCTTCTAAAGCCCAAAGTTTAAACAAGGAATACATTTATCTAGGAATGAATATACAACCAGGGATTTTATGTGCTTCGTCTCTTAGAATGACTTAGGATAAATATTTTCCCCCTTCAGTACGAGTCTGATGTTATTGTCTAACACCAGAAATGTTTCTCTTAACATTAAAAAAAAGCATTATTAACATTGCTAAAGTGATTTTTTTTATTGTTGTGGCTGACAACAAAAGAACAACACATTAGTAATGTTGGATTATGAGTTTACAACATCGTCTTTATCACAGTGCGGTAAAGTCGTTGTTAAACCATGGTTATCCATTGTATTGTGGCCCTGGTGGTAATATGAACCAACAGGGATACCATGGATGACCATGGCTGACTTTTTTCCAAGTCATTTTTAATGCCACTATGGCATTTGCTGGCAAGGTATGTGGCATCTTCAGGTGCCACATTAGTATAACCCCTGACAGTGGGCTGCACAACGAGTACACCCCAGAGCATTAAAAAAATAACACTTTCCCCTGTGCAAGTGTTATTTTTCATGCTAACACCATGTTCTAACGTGAACCTATAATTAGGTTTGGTCATTGGTAAGAATAAATTGTCGTTACTGAAGACAAAGCCATAATTATTGATTGGTAAAAAAAAATGTGTTAGCAACGTTTAACACATTTAACGTCTTAAGATAAACTCGTAATCAGGGGGATAGTATTCTAGTCCTTATAAATGCAGTTATGCCTCCCTTCCTAAAATAATGCAGTAGAAGTCAGGTTCTAGTACAGAAGTTGTTGTGGCAGCTGTATGAAACTAGAGTAGGCTGTTCATGTGAAGCAGTAGTGACGTCACAATGGCTGCTGACAAGAAAGATTCTGGTTGTCCTGGTGATGGCAGAAGAAGCAGGTTAGGTCTTAAGCACAGAGAAATTCGGAGGCCTTTGGGGACAATAGTTCATTGGGAGCCACGCATCCATGTTGGACTTCTGCTGTGAAAGGGACCATTTGAGGTACCAAAATCAAAAATGTTTATGATTTGATGGAGAATCTATAGCCTGCAGCCACAATCAATGCGTTTAAGCTCTGTGTCAGAGATAAATTTATAGCAGTTGCTTTCTGGGCGTGGTTGAGGCCTGTCATTGACGTTGGTGGATGTATCCTGATTTGTGTTTGTTAAACCTTGGAGTCCAATATAGAAGCCTAATCTTGGGTTTTAGCTTTACTACAAAATATTAAACAGATTTGTGTTTCAGAGTGATTTCCTTTTGGTACCACAGGATGATAGTGACATCTTAAGCAAATTCATAACCCAGCTTCTGAAAATGTGGTATATACTTGTTTCACCAATTTCATTGCTAATGAAATAATGCTTTGTAGCAGACATTCAAAAGCATATTAAACAAAATGCATACAACAATTGGTAGAAATTTGCTTTAATAATGTTTGGAAGGATAGACAATGTCATCATATTAAGGGTATTTGTACCTCACAGGGAGATTTAATTTTATTTCCACATAAATTGCAGCACATATTTCAAAGTGATTGCATTCAGTAGAGCACATCTTAGAAAGGTTTAAAGCAAATAGACAAATCTATTATATTTAGGACATCTTCAGTATACTCCTGTGAAAGAAGAAGATATAGTGTGTTTTTTAGGTTTAGAAATTTGGATGTTTGCTTTCAATATTCAACCTCACATCAAAATTGAATGAGGGGTAATGTTTAGGGACCAATGAAAGAAAATTATGCCCCATTGCCAGCAAATTCCACGTTGCACCCTTATTTGCTTCTTGTGTAGGATGAATTGAAGGTTAAATTTAAATTATTATAAATAAGCTATATACATAAGATTGCAGATTACATTACGCTATGAAATATTTTTAAGTCAAGTCTAAACTTTATTATATAAGATAACAACTTTATTTGCAAATTAATGCATAATCACATGTACATATCACATTTTAAACATTATAATATTTAAAACATCACTCTTTTATGCACATTCAGATCTTCCATTACCCGATTTTTACAATATTCATTTTATGGAACCGCAACAGTTCTATTCACACCTCTTAATACTAATTTTAAAACACAGGCAAACCGCAACAGTTCTATTCACACCTCTTAATACTAATTTTAAAACACAGGCAATATCACAGGACTGACATTTGCATTAATTGTACCCATATGTTCTCTTCTGATACAGTTTCACCCACATTTTTTACAAGTAACTTATCTCTCTACCTATTCCCTTCAGTCCGATATCTAGGACAAATACAGATATGGTACAGCAAGTTTGGGCTGGTGAGATACATTTACACCTTACAGTCAAATTGGCACATTTTATTCTTTTCTGGAGAACAATATTGAGCTTACCAAATCTCAATTTAGAAAAGAAGATAGTCAACATTGTGGAATTAACTAATACATGAGGTGCAGGCCCTACTCCCCATTCAACATTGTGGAATTAACTAATACATGAGGTGCAGGCCCTACTCCCCAGTCAACATTGTGGAATTAACTAATACATGAGGTGCAGGCCCTACTCCCCATTCTATTTTATTAAAGGTGAACAAGGAAGTTAACAGTAGATTTTTCCATTTAAGCTGCTCTATGTTAATTAGCGCCGCTTGAGCTTTTATAATGCCCTTTGTGTGAACTAATGATAGAGTGGAATATGGTGGAACTCGGCGACATTCCAGAGTACCAACTTTTGATCCCAAAAGTCTTTTTCAGCGAGTTGGAACTATTCCACCTCGACTCCATCACCTCAATGTAGCAATTATTAGCAAGCATCCCAGAGTAACTGTGGGCAGGTTTAAAGTGAAAACTGAGTTATCTTGCTGAGTTAGTGCATTGTTTACTAATTTCCAGAATGGCCTGGTGCCTTGACTGTCAAGAGTTTGTTCTAATTTCTCCCATTTCTTTGCTGTATATTCCTTTTTTCCACCAAAAGAAATGATTCTTTTCTTTCAACAATGCATGCCTCACATGAGGAACTGTAAGCGTCTGAACAATAATATTTTTTATTGAATTCCCTTTTATATTTGACATTTCCCGCAATCTCTCCATTGATTACAAAGAGGTTCCCCCCTCAGTTGGTCCGACCATTGTTAAGTTCCCATCCTTTATGGAATGATGGCTCATAATGTCAGATTCCTCAGCCCCAGGCATCTCTAATGCCGTCCCTGCCATTTCATAGATTAACACATCACGCCTTTACGGATGCTAGACTGCCCCTCACCCTTATTAGTCAGCCACGATGGAACAAGCACCACAGACAGTCTTTCTTCATCACTATTGACTCACTGGTGTCATATTTTAGATCTCAATTGCCCTATCAAGTTGATTCGGCCCTGTCCCCTTAGCCACGTCAACAACAAATGGTTTACAGATGAACTGAGGTCTCTGAAATCCACAGGTAGGATTCTGGAAAGAGCATGGAGAAAGAATCCTTCTCCTGTTTCTCTATCTGCCTGCAAAATCCACCATGCCCAGTAGCGCCAATTAATTAAGGCTGCAAAAACCAGCTGCTTTTCCCAGGCTGTCGCTCTCTGCCCCTCAACAAACTTGGGCCCTGTTCCAACTTTGCAATGAATTTCTGGGTATTCCCAGACCCCCGGGGGTCCCTGAAGACACTGGCATAGCAGATAAGATAGTTGACTTTTTTGATAATAAAATCAAAACCATCAGAGAAGACATTGTGTGTCATTTCTCTCCTAATGTGGTGATTTCCGCATCCCCGCCACTTTTTCCCACTGATAGGGCCAGAGGCTGGAACTCCTGAAAGGTCGCACCGACTGATGTTCTCTCAGGCCTAAGGCGGCTCGTCCCGTCATCTTCCCCTTTAGACCCACAGACCACCAATGTCAAACAATTTGCATCTCAGCTCAACCCCGATTTACTGACCATTTTAATAGCAGCCTTCAATCCAGTTCGGTCCCCACCATGTGGAAACACGGGGTGATAACTCCCCTGATCAAGAAGCTGGTTTGGACAGCCGCGACTTTAAAAATCTTAGGCCCATCACTCAGCTTCCTTTGTAGCTCGTCTGGTTGAGCATTTTGTCACATTGCAGTTGCAGGATCATTGTGAGCGAGGTGGTGTTCTGCACGACCTGCAATCCGGGTTTCATCCTGGCAGGGGCACTGAATCCACCTTGGGTGTCATCCGTGAAAGGATTCTTGACCTTGTCGACCAATCCCGACCTGTGGCCTTGGTCTTTTTGGACTTATCAGCTGCTTTTGATACCATCAACCATCTGACCCACCTCGACAGTCTAACCTCGGTCATGGGGGATCTGCCTTATCGTGGTGCCAGTCTTTTCTAGCTGACCGGGTTCATCAGGTCTGTGTGGGCTCCCAGTGGTCCAGAGCTCGGCCCTCTCCCTGCTCCTATTTAACATTTACATGCAGCCACTGGCGCAGGTGTTGGAGGAGTCGGGTATGGTCTTCCAATTGTATGCTGACGACACTGGTGGTGGACCTCCGGGAGGGGGGCATGCCAGGGTGGGCCTGATGGGCACACTGGAGTTGGTGAAGACCTGGGTGAGCGCCAACTGGCTGCGCCTTAATGAATTAAAGATGGAAGTTATCTCTGGCACTCAGATCTCTGACCTGGCCCGGCCGTTCCCATGGCTGTTATCATTTGGCGCTCCCCCACTCCCGGCGGCCAAAGCCAGATACTTGGGTGTTCTTTTTCATCAGTCCAACTCGGCCACTGCCCAGGTGTGGGCCACGGTGAGCGCTTCTCACCACACGCTCAATCGCCTTTGCCCGGTATTTCCTTTCGTGACTCAAGCCCAACGTGTCATCCTTTGCCAGGCTGTTGTCATTTCCAAAATTAGATATTGTATCACCTTCTACACTGTCCTGACTGGAGGTTTGACCAAAGAATTGTAGACCGTGCAGAACCGTGCGGTTAGGGCAGTGCTGGGACTACGGAAGTTCGACCATGTCACCGAGGCCAGACTTCACTTAGGCTGGCTTTCGGTGGCCTACTTGGTCAAGCTCAGAGGTTTGTGCCTGATGTGGAGAGCTTTATATTTGCAAGAGCCGCTCTACCTTCAACGTCCTCTTGCTACCCCACGCTTCCTGCACTGCGCGGCCAGGTGGTGATTCCCTGCTTTGCCAAAGTCAGAGCCAAGGGTTCATCCCTTTCGGTCATGGGGCCCACTTGGTGGAACTCCCTCCCTGGTCGCATCAGACTTGCTCCCTCATTCACTTTGTTAAAGATTCTAGTAAAGAAACATTTTTTAGACCTGGAATCCTCTCTTGTTTGAGAATACTCTGGCTGTATCAGCCCTCGGTGCAGAAGGATTGCCCACTCTCATTGCTGATTTTATGTCCTTGATTATTAATTTTTTTTGTAATTTCCTTGACTGCTTTTATTGTATTCTAGTCTTCCTCGTTAGTTCATTTCTCCTTTTTCATGTTGTTCCATGTGTAGGTGCCACGAAGTCCGTGGCTGACAGTTACGCGCTGACTCAATAAATTGTTTTACTACTACTACCACCACCACCACCATGTATCAGTTCCCACAAGATGTATTGCTTTTTTTGACCATATTTTTTTATTTAAATAATTCAGACACACACTTTAAAACACTGAGATAATATCCATATTATGATTGTCACAATTGAACCAACTCATTTAAAAAATTTGCATAAGATCATTACAGAACAAAGGTTCTTCACATAATCTCCAGTTAAGACAACTTCTTTTGGAGAACCTTAGGCATCATCACGTGTTCTCTGGACACTGCCTCTATGTCTTAGCGTGAGAACTATAGGAGCGTGAGAACTATAGGTGCATACAAAAAAGTAATCAAACACCGATTTCCCTTCACCCCGTCTGAAATGTATGCCAGCTGTCACTTTTAGTGGGCAACCTGCTGTTTACCAAGAACATTTGATAGCTCAGCAACAGTTCCATTATCGCACGACTTTCTTTACTGATTCTGTTACATATATTCCCATTTTTGCCAATATTTACGTTAGGGAGGGAGTTTATCCATTCAAAAACTCCCCCGGATACAAAGGCTTCCAACCGGAAGAGATTGAAATCCCCTCCAATTATTAATACATCGTTTGGATATTTAGTACTATGCAGGTAAAGCAAGTTGTAAATTGCATTTATGTATTCACCACATTTCTTTTCTTCAGATTTAGGGAAATTAGGTAGATATTCCCTACCAGTAGACCTTTCTCCCTATTCATCACACAAAATCCAAATTATACCAGCCATTAAATACCATTTGTACACTGTAATCCAATTTAAAGGTACAATTTAAGACAACCAAAAAGTCCTCCACAGGCATGCCCCCTAGAAGAGGGGGCAGCCTCTTGTGACAAATTGGTAGCCATCAATAGAAATGAGGGTTACAAGCCCACATTTCCTGCAATAAAATTACATCTCCCTTATTGAAATTTACAGGGATCGTGTTTAGGTCCCTTATTAAGAAACCTGCACAGCTCCAAGATATGACATTACACAGCTTTGCATGTTAATCATATTCCTCATTAGCATAGGTATCCTCTGTACATAGTTCTGCATATGTGGATTCAAAACTATTGTTCGACACCTCATCAGTTGACACCAAATGTACTATGGATATAGGTGGTAGAGGGGGGGCGACTTATTCCATATCTCTGTGTTTTGATTTTCATGAATTTTTGTAGTTTGAGGTTTGTTAATCTCACAGCTGGCAAGATGGCCGACGGGGTAAGTAGGGGGCCCGCCGGTCTCCGCGATCGACCCCCCGAGGAGAACGAATGCAGACGACTACAGAGGTACGGGGATGCCTGACAGGGGGGAGGGCGGGGGGGACATGGGAAATTGGGGGGTTTAGAGGGCACAGGGAAAGCAAGGTAAAGAATAGGAGGGAGCAGGTAGAGGGGGTAGGGACAGGTACAGGCCCAGCCTGGGCACGGCACCTTCCTGCTCCGAACGTGTGGCGAGCCTCAGTGAAAACGCGCCGTTCGGATGCGGAGTGACGGAGTGGTGGTATACGCTACGTCCAGGCCTAGCATCGGTGGGGGGGGATGGGGCTGGTTTTTAGAACTGGCCCCCTAGTGATTGATAGAACGATCCTGGGGGTGGGGACGCGAGGGCACAGGGCACAGGACTCAGATAATCCATCCAAGGTAAGTCAGTGGAGGGGGGGTACTGTCTCGCCCGTTCTCCGCTGGGGTGAGGGGGACATGGAGACCCGAGATTCCCAAACAAGGATGGCCAGAGAAGATCAAAACCTCTCGACCCAACCCAACCCAAGATGGCCCCTGGAAGGAAACCCATAAGGCAATCAATACCCATTACCTATCAAAACACCAAACATTCCTACAGGAAGACCATAGAGATGACCAGAGAGGACATTACTCAACCAACATTGCTAGGTGGGCGGGGACAAGAAGATAAGAAACAAACAACAGACACCTACCACCTAGTAGAGAATCAGAGGGACTCAAGGAAATCAAAGGGACAAACAAGGGAGGGACACCATGGAAAGAAAGGAAAACAGACTCAATCCGATGGCGCCATTGAGAATCTCCGAGGAAACCGAGGCGCACCTGGGAACGAAGGAGACAAAGATGCGGCCTCAGAGTCGAAGGAGAACCAGAGCGGGCAAGGCCAACGGACAGACAGAGACCGTGGCACCCGAGGTGAACTTGCAACACAGAAAGTAACCGGAAAGCAATGGACAGATAGGGGGCCCAGCACATGGCGAGCGCGACTGAACAGGGGGGGGTGGGGATTCAATAAACCCAGGGCTAGGTACACCGAGGCAGCCGCCAAGTACACCACCACCCATTAAGGCACAGACCCCTAGCCCACCATGCCCGGTCCGCCTGGCCACGTCAGAGCCAACCCACGACCCGTTCATGCCTGCTCAGTGGCGGGCGCACAGGGCACCCCCCGTGGATCAAAATCCACCGCGACCATCTATCGATGCCAGCATGTCCTGGCCGCGGCAGATCAGCCCGCGGCGGCCAAGGACGATCCCGAGGGTTCCCAACTCCCTCCTCTCCCAACTCCCCATCGGGTCTTGTTACCCGTTGCCACCTCGGTTTGAGCCCCGCGGGCACACAGGGCACTCCCCGCTGGAATACATTGGATCACACAGCCAGCCAGACCTAACCTCTAATAAAGCACAAAGGGACGTCTTAAGAGAACAACTCAATCATCATACTCCCAAGGGCAGCTGAAGTCTAGAACCAGGTGAAACTTCCTAGAACAGTTTCAGCTCCCATCATACTAAAGCACAACAACATTACTAAAGCACAACAACAGGAAACTTTCAGGAGACTTACAGAGAAGGAAGTGGCTATTCATCAACAACAGCGACACAAACTAAGACCCAGAAAGAACCGAAGCGGACACCCATGACAAGAACGACAGGAATCCCAAAAAAGGTAAGACACGTCCAACTACTCAAGCTCCCGGGGTAAAACAGTAGACCTAACAAATGTGTAACAATTTATATGCACTCCGAAAAGGGCACCAGGTCAGCGCATAAAACTCCAAATGGGGTCCTTGCGCTATACAAATGCAAGTTAACATAACCATTTTCAATTTTTTCTCCTTTTATATATAGGAGATCGTTTGGAATTTGTTCCATTCATTGCACAATCTGCTTATTTTTAAGCATATTTGTGTTTTATTACTAATATGCACCGCAAATGTTTTTCTCTTCCCGTATGAAATGCATGCACAAATTTGAGTTTTGTATGTCTTTCACATTGAATTCTTTTGTCAATGGACATGTATTTAGACAAATGGTTTCCGATGTACTACGATGACCATAATGCACCAGTCTCGTCATTACTGAACAAATGTAAGCGATTAGTTATGTCAAACATGTGACTCAGTATTCATTTGTATTTGTACACCTATCAGAAGCTTGTGCCCTTCAACCACTGAGGAGCCCCCGTCTGGTTTTGGGCG
>JAVHNH010000009.1:0-17795 GCA_034783935.1 Desmognathus catahoula
AATATGCCATTTAAAAACAAATACATATTTTTTACCCAGATGTAGCTAACCGATGCATGGTTCCCTGCTGTAGAGAAGCGCTGCAACGCAAAAAAGACTAGAAGATGTTTTGTAAAGCAATATTTTGGAGTTTCCAGCATAAAAATATTAATATATCATACACGTACGTTTTCTTACTAAATGACGTGTCCAGTATGATCAAAAGATGCATTTTGAACACACAGATAGTGTTCGAGGAAATGGGGATCATTTAGATTTTCTGAAGTAGAATGTCAATAATAGCACGCTTTAAAATTTCCAACAAACTCTTCCCATATATCCTTTGCAATATGTGCATCAGGGGCAGCTCCATGGTTGGGATTAAGCACCTTACCAATAAACTGCCAAATCTACGTGTATCAGTGGCTTCAAATATTATCCAGATATTCCTATTCTTTCAACAAATGCTTTCTTGTACCAGAAGAATCATTTCTTTACGTATCCGATATTTAGCTGAACTCCATATTCTGGTACATACAGAGACTTTATATTTCCTTTTAAAATCTCTGCATTCTTTATCATACCAGGTGACAGTCTCCCTACCTTTTTTGCTATATAGTCTGTCCAAATGGCAGTACGTAGTCTAGTACTATATTGACAGAATGTACTAATAGGGTCACCAAATTCTCTTTCAATATCCTAGAGGTAGTTGTTCGTTAATGCCACTAAAAGTGGACAGAGTTGCTCTACCGTACAATTTACTCAGTTCACTCTGCAGCATTTTTGTACTTCTACCCTGGGCATTGCATCCACAAATGCATTCTTTTTAGCACACTTCAGGATGAGTTGTATAGAGATGATCACCACTGACCCAAGCGAGGACCTTAATCTTTAACCACATCCCAGTATCTACTTTCAATTCTACAATAAGCAATAACAGAGGGGCAGTTGCCTCTCAGAAAAGTGTAATTAGGTTTTTTGATAGAACTAGTACGTCCGCTAACCACTCCTACAGCTGACACACTGCCTGAAGTGTGGAGTTTCCAGGATGCACCATAGATTTTTTCAATTTCCATTTATAACAATTGGTACGCTTTCATTTTCACATTTATTTTTGGCTCTCAACAGGTGCAACTTGTGCTGCTGGTGTTGCACTGCGAGAGTCGCCTATGCCAATATAAAAATACACTTAACCAATGACGGACCTTGAAAACGGGACAAATGGGTGTCTAAGAGGTAATTCACTTGCTGGAAAGAGACCTCAAAAACTGGATTGTCCCGGCCAAACTGGGACTGGTGGCAACCCTATCCTCCATCTGCTTTCCTGTATCCTTGAAATGAGCACTTCACAGTCCCTCACCATCCGGCCTTTTTCAATGGTTCTGCCTGCCTGCTGGTCTGAGATTTTCTTTGCTGCCTTTGGTCTGGTCTGTTTCTCCACTCCTTGCGGCACTCCAAACCTACAAGATAAAAAAAAATAAAAAAATTACAAAACCCTTAGACAGGGCTTTTTTAATAAATCCTGTGGTCAACCGGATTCCATTCAATCGATTCCACACTGGGCATCCTTCAAAGGCTTTTGACCGGCCACACTTTCCACTCGGCCTGGTTGCGCAGTAGGCCCTGGAAGTGTTCCACTACGCTGACTATCTGTCAAACGCTTTCAGTTCAGAATTCTCGCAATGACATGCATTAGGGCCTCTAACGCTTTTTAAGAAGAATTTAAAAACCTACCTTTTTAGGTAATGACTGACCAGTATTTTGTCCACCCCTGGTTTCAACTTCTGGCTCTATATCTTGCTGTGAATATTTGTTCTGTCTTGTTTTTGTCTATTTGTGTGCCTTTATGCCTTTGTATGTTACAAATAACAAACTTCCAGGCCTTAAAAAATTGGCTCTTGCACCTTTTTGCTATACTGCTTTTGGGGGAGTTCAGAGATGACTTTGCAGAGCTCTGAATCCACGAGGACGACAAAATACTTAGCCTCGGGGTAATGTTGTTTCTGATATTGTAAATTGCTTAATTCTGAAATGGAGCAAGTATATTTATTTATAATTATTTAGTTGGCACCCAAGGACTTCTAAGTGCGCATAAAAGCCCAACAACCATAGAAAAAAAAACAGTACTAAAGGGTACAAAACAATGACGGAAAGTAAACACCAATAAAAGCACAAAGTATACCGAAGTTTACTGCAAATGTTTAAACCAATGAAATGGATTGTAGGATATGAACTATTTCAACTTGATGATCTTGTCCTGACACCCCTCAACATTCCTAGACAAGGCATCTGCTTTACCATGGACTCAACCAGAATGATAAATTATCTTGCATTGAAACTTGGAGAAAAACTGCATCCAATGAACATGTCTAGAATTCAGACACAATTAGCTGACATTAAAAAGCAGAGCTTTCTGTGGTCTGATTATTTCAGTGGGTTTGGATGTCCCCTCTTAATGTCAACAATGAAGGAAGCGCTACTTAATAGTGAGAATTTGTGTCGTAGATGGTGTATTTATCTACCACAGGGGTAAATTTGGAGAATGGTAAGCCACTGGCCTGAGATTTCTCTGTATCCCTCTGGGAGAGAGCTAACCTCAAACCTAATATGCAATATCTACCTCTAGCACAGGGATGCACAACATGAGGCCCAGGGTCTATTCCAGCCCTTGAAGTCCTGATTTATGGTTCCTTGCCTGCCCTAGAAAGTACAACAAGACATCATGGGTGGACGTGCAAAGGAAAGAAAGTAACTGCTTATTAAGATATATATTTAAATATCTTTGCATTCCATTTCTGAGAGAACACAGTATAAAAAAAGTTGAAAGATTAGTGTTTTATGAGGTAACACCCCAAACGTTTGTTTCGTATGCTGGCCCCCAACAAGTTTGAGTTGCGCACCTCTGCTCTAGAACAAACAACTTTGTAAAGTCTGGTTAAACCAGGATGGGTGCCTCAACTTCTCTTTCAAAGACTGAAAGGAAAAGGAACTCTGTACCTCGGCAGACAAAACAAATTTGTACTTTTTCTTTTTTTTTTTGTAAGTCTTGTCACGGATTGAACCAACCTTGAAAAACCCAAAGTAACTACTTATAAAAATATGCAAATCTGACAATCGTTTGCGTGTCTTTGGGTAACTTTACTCGGGCCAATCAGCCACAATCTTAATCTTAGAGTTAAAGGGAGGTCTCTAGAACAGCCGGTCAGATAGCCCAGCGAGTAGAGAACTCACATGTGACATCTGTGCAAGCCTGCTGTCGCAGGTTCGAATCCCGGCAGGGCCAACTCAGCCCTTCATCCTTCTGAGGTCAATAAATTGAGTACCATGCTGTGGGGTAATAATGTCAGTGTTCTGAGACCCAAGGGTGTGTAGCGCTATATAAGAAATCAGTTATTACCTTCTAAGGGGACAGACCATACATAACTAAGGTATTCCACTCACTCTGTTAAACGCACATTTTTCTAACAGTGGGTACAAATTCTTAAGCAAATAATCAACAACTTAAATTGAGAGAAATGTTACACTCAAGAACAGGAATAGATCATTCAAGCAGATTGTCAAGAAAACCCCTAACCAGTCTCTGAAGACATCAATTTACAAAGTACTGGAAGTCAACTGGGGCATTGCATAGCCCAAATGGCATTAAGAGATGCTCATAATCCCCAATCTTACAACTGAAAGGGTTTTGCATTCTCCACCGGACAAATTATGCCTAAATCGTAAACATCTTATAAATCTTGTCTACTCTAGTAAACGAGACTGCTAACCTGACTTGAACTATATCTGGAATCAAAGGTAAAGTGTAGTGATTTTTAACGGTGAAATCATTTCCCTCGCGATAGTCTATCCACTGACTGAGCACCTGGATTTCCTTTCAACAGAGCAAATATGAGCTTCTGCTGTGGACTTTAAGCACCTAATAATACCCTGTTCCTAATCCTTGAGAACAGCCTTCTCTCTGGGATTCAAATGGTACATTTGTGTGGAATTTTAGCTTTGGAAACTAATTCTAACTCACAAGTAGATTCACTATGTGGGGGAGGGGGGTACTGTTTTAGCCTTTGTGGGAGCGAAGACTCTACTCAAGATCTACAGAGCAAGTAATTTGCCCAGAGGCTCCCCAGAATACCCTGAATCTAGCAGAATCCCCATCTCAAATGGTAACGCGGCCCAGAGCATCCGCAGGGTCGCATTATAAAAGTGTTTTAATAAATAAATAACACGTGTCAACTCTGTGACCGAAGAAACAGTGGAGCCTCTCCCATCCACCATAAAAATTATGTAGTTTTAGCCAGTTAATCCTTAGAACCACCTTAAAGTTGGGTGAATCAATTAAATAAAGCAGCTAACCGTGGTGACATCTATCTTCACATGCAGCAGAATTGCCCCTGAAGTAAGTATTCTCCCATCAATGGATCTGGCAACATCAACCTGCTCCTTAGGTTCTGACGAAATCCACCACTTAGCAGGAAATTGTTGATCTATAAAATTTGTGTAAGAAAAGCAGTCAACCAAAGCCACCTCCTGAACTCCTTTGGACATTTCCAAAAGCTGAACTTTGACATCAGTAAACGCTTCAGATTTTGTCTCATTTTATTATGCGCCGGCAACCTACACGCATTGGGTTTCACAAAGACTGAAAATGAACATAGCACCACACATCAGACATTATTCATGGCAATGGTAATCCTGAGAGATTAGGCTGCTCTAGTCTTTATTAAAGAGGTAAGTCTTGACTTGACAGTCCTACGGAACTCACATTTAAGGGTGATCTCGTGTATGCCTAAAGGCAAGGCATGCCAGGATATTGCTGCCTGATCTGGGAATGACCTGTCCCAGCTCTCACCCTTTTTACCCAGGGATAGACTATAAATCCACTGTTTAAAGATTGCAGATTTCATCCCGTTGCATATGGGCAACAGTAATTGAACAGGTAAAGGTGGGGATGAGGAGGGTTCAAACTCAATTCTGCATTTGAAGGCTAGGGCTGTTCTTCACACGGATCCAAAGTAGCTTCCTGCGGACTTCTGTTATGAGATCTCCAAGAAAGGTTATGGACGATTTGTACCACATCATTCTGTAATGACCTGCAGCTTATGCACATTACTCTTGCAGGTGCCAGCCATTGGGGCATTGCAATAGTCTAGACGTGAGAGAGTGAGAGCCCTAGCCAATGTAGGACAACTCTTCTTACACAAGGTCTTGCCTGTCTTAACAGCCTGATGTGATAGCTTGTGCTCTTTAATACATGGTCTATATGGCAGTCAATGATGATCGCCAAGGTTTTAACCTTCCTGGACCCGTTGACTGTAAAGGCGGAGTACATAGGATCCTTGCTATTAAAGCTGCCTTCGATGCCAATACGAGCAGCTCCGTTATTGATCCATTAAGGCACATCCAATGCTGCGACATTCATGCCTTAACTGGATCATAAATTTTGTTCAGTCTCTGCAAATCTGTGCTATATCCCTGAACAGCTGCGGCAGAAGCTGCATCATCTGCACAGTTTGTAAAATAAACATGGTTGTCTTCCAACAATTCACACTGTGGCTAAATGTATACATTAAAAACAAGGGAGAAACATTACCCCTGCAGAAACGCCACACCAAATTTCTTCCAGGTCTGAGTTAACACCCCCTCTCCCTCCTCACAGCGCCTCACGCTTGATAAAGAACTGGAACCATCCCACGTTGCAGTCCACACAGCCAGCAACTCTGCCCAGAGATTGAATTAGCCGATCCGATCATGATCAATCAGTCAGTTAGCTGACAGATCTAATCAAAATCGGCAGCCCCGCTGTCGTCCCCTGGTCCAGTAACGGCAATATCTAGGATTGGAGGTCCAGCATGGTGGTCTCTGTGCTATCGAGCAGAGAGAGAGGCTGAGCCAGCACTAGAAACATTTTCAAGTTAAAATCGAACTATGATATTGGTATGACCACTAATTGGTGCCTGGAGGAACCACCCTAGGGACACAAGGGGGAATAAAGCCAAAGCAAAAGGACAAGTACCCAACACAGGTACTCTCCGGCACCCACTGAAGCTTAAGGGTATTTATGCAACAGCAAACAGAAAATGAAACTTTTTTCCTCCAGACGTGAGCTTTTATTCTTTATATTATGTATAAAAAAAATTAACATCACAAAAAAAAATTTGAAATCCTGATTATAACGAAAAAACCCAAGATGCAATTGTAGGTATTGGCAGGTATATAAACCTCAGGTAAGTGTTTTGACGGCCATTTGTCGTCTTTAGACACCCATAAAACTCATAAATTAAATCAAAACATCCAGGAAAAAATACAAAAATTTTAATCGCAATGCATGTTGCACCACATCATATACAATTTAAAACTAGACAAACATTAAAGCGCGCACAACCATGAAAGAAAATGTGGCGGCATTCATGGAAAAATGCGCCAGGCTGCCCGGCAAAGCACGTCAATTTCAGAGTTTTGGCTACATGAACCAGAACTCGCATTCTTACAACCCATCCTGAGCTTCAACAGTTCAGTTTTTTCAGGAAAACCAACCACATATGGTATATATCATAAAAGCTGAAAAAATAAACGCAGTTGGTGAGATGCTACGGATCCTGTGGGGCGCTCGAGGACTGGGTGCCACTGAAGCCTTGGTTCTGAAAGAACGCCACAGCGCCTCTGGGCGGGTTCTCCACGCTTCAAGCGATGTCCCAGTTCACATTATACAGTATCGTTGGATAAACTGATAGGGAGCAGTGGTGCCTGTATTTTATGCAAGTTTTTATGACGTTTATTTCGTCATCTTTGGAAGTGTATTGCACTATATATTGACATCCACACTCATGCGGCTGAAGACTAGGCGTGCAGTGCAATAGTTTGTTTTCTGCGCTGGATTTTAGCCTTTTGTAAGAACTCGTTGAGGTTCTGGTCCCTGAAAACTGTCCAGAACCCAGAGGTCCACTTACGGACTAAAACGTGCATGTTGGACCTGCTTCAGTCCATCTATCCTTTACAACAGGATTGATCAGATGGATGGAGATTATATATTTTTGTATTCATGTTATGTACTAATAAGCATGAAAGTACATGTTTTTAATTGCATTTTAAACGAAATGAGAATTTATTTTTTTATACATTATGGTATGTGATTGACATGTGATTTATGTAACGTGTCATTTATGTGGGAAAGCAGTCTGTTCTCTCATCTTTGAGAGATCTTGCTTTTATCGTAAAAATAAACCCAGGCAGGGTGGAGAGCATAACTGACCACAATTAAATAACAATATTACCAAACAGACACAAATTGTGTAAAATCTGACCTAAAACAAAGAACCCTACTGTATAAACGCCCCTCCAAAGAAATCCCATCAACAATAGCATTGAACTGAATAAAAAATCATAACTAAACATAATCAGATAATGTGAATTGAACTTAAATGTTATCGATTGTAATATGCTCAAAGGATATTCCATCCGAGACTGCAAATATCTTAATTGCTTTTCAACACATGCGCAAGTTAGTTCAACAGTTATAAAAGGGAGCAGTGACACAATATTCAAATGATTAACACATTTGGCAGCTGTAAAGTTCACCCAAAATGCAGAAGTACAAAAGACAGACAAATGTGCCTACCAGACATTCCCAACAGCTAGAGCTTGGAGGGCTGGAACATAAAGAAAACATGGCATTGCACTCAAAGGTATAAAACCTATGGCCACATGGGAGTTGTAGTCCGAGGGAAACATATGAACACCTAAATAAGGCAGATGCCACATAAGCCAAATGTGACATCACTTCTATGAATAGACTGCAAGCCATGAGTTCAAATGGCATATTTGCACAGCACCATAGAGAAAAACAATAACCTACACGGAAATACAGAAAACTCCTAAGAAACAAAATAATAAATGGGTTTGACACTACAGTACCTTAAAGCAGCTGCAAGACAAAGCAAATATGTCAGCACGTTTACAAGTATGTGTTAAATAGCCTTTGTACTACGCATTCAATTAAAACAGATTATTGAAATAGCACATTTACACATGTTTACGCATTTCAATAAATGCGCATTAGGTTCAGTGGTTACAATACAATAGTAAACAAATAGTGGCACAGAAGTTGCAAATTCAAATGAATAACAAATTTATCAACTAAAAAATTAGCCCAAAATACATATATACAAAAAATGTGCCTAGCAGCCACCCAACTGCTAAAGCCTGGATGGCAGTCATGTAAAGAAAACGCAGCACCGCACTCAAAGGTATAAAAGCTGTGGTCACCACAGCTGCATTATGGGATCAGTAGTCCGGTGGAAACCAGTGAGCAGCTTAAAGAGGCAGATGTCACGTATGACACGTGACATTTTTTTGTAAATAGATTGTGAGCTGTGGGTTCAAATGGCATGTTTATATAATCCAATAAATAAAACATAAAAAAAACTATACCATACATAAAACACATCAAAAAAGTAAAAATATGCAAGCTTTTGCTACCATAAGCTGCATTCTGGGAATTTTAATAAAATAAAAACAAATAAGCACCTAGAAAATGCTGCCAAACAAAAGTGGTGCCACAATAGATCAAGCTGTTCGATGCATATTCAATTGAGACAGAATATTGAAAAAACAGTTATAAACTATGAGAAACAAACATTGAGAAAGCAGCAAGCATAAAAACACAAAGCACACTTGAGAAGCTGGGAATAAATCATGAAAACAAAGTCAACAGCAAACACCATACAACCACAACAACAAAGAGAAATGCATGAAAAACTAGACACAAAAAACAAAGAAAAGCAATGTCCTGAAACAAGTGAAAGTGTCATACCTGATTTCCAGCAAGACAATACCACAGAGTGCCACAAGATGGTGCTCAAGCCACATTGTTGCTCAGAATTCCTTCCATTTACCGGTTTATATGCATCAGCAGTCCATTTTAATCGCAAATAAGTCCAAAAGACATCCATTTCTATCCATGGCTCATATTGATCACATATGGGGAAATTGGATATCTTCAAAAGGACCAAAGCTTGACTACAGATACCTCATTAATTCATTCAGAGGTCCAAAATATCAAACGCTCTATGATGTAAGTCTGCATTTTCCTTCTAAGTATAATGAATCCACTGTATAATTTTACAGAAAGCAGTTCAATGAAAATCGAACATTTAATCCTCTAGGTGATAGTGTTTGTAGACGCTTCACCCAGTACATTTCACACTGATTTTAAAAGTTTTTTTCACTACCACCATGCTTAGGCCTTGGAACCGCCTCCAAAATCTGGAATCTAAACTGATTCACATTGGGCCTCATTCACAAAGGAGTTTGGGCCGCTTACATATTTCGTCTGCGTAAGTCCTATTGAAATCATTGAGTCTCTCTCGAAACACTTGTGATGTCTGTCCAATGTATGCAAGCCCACATGGGCACTTCAAAAGAGAGATCGCCCATGAGGATGAGCACGTGAAGACACCACAACAAAAGATTGGCTCCCCAGAAATTGGATGTTGGATATTCTGACCCTTAATCACCATACCACAGCTATGGCAATTTGGACATGGGAAGGAACCACATTTCACTGTAGCCAGGACGGTCGGTGTGATTCTTTAGTCACCAATGTTGGCTTTCACCAATTGATCTCTCACATTTGATCCTCATTCATAGGCAACTCTAGGGGTGTTAGGAAAGAGTCGCAACAGATTAGTGTCATTGTGTAAAAAAGACCAATTTTGCCTGAATTGTATTCACAAGGACTGAATTGCAGCTATATTCATTAACAAAAATGGGTTTTTCATTTGGATTCCTTTTGACGCAGAGTGAGTACGTTGTGTGAAAAATGTTAGTGGTGACTTGCTTCATAGATGACATTTCGGAATGAGAATAGCCCCGCTGCGCTAGTGCAGTTGATTAGAGCACAGTTGGAAAGTCTCAGTCACTGATAATTCTTCTTAAATCTTAAGTTAGCTCTTTGGAAGACCTTGAATTGTACCACCAGGTTATTGACTTTCCGATCTCAAATTGAAAGTGTCAGACCTTGAATTGTACCACCAGGTTATTGACTTTCCGATCTCAAATTGAAAGTGTCAGTTTACTTCCTGTGTAGATCGAAGACAAATTTATGTTGTAATGAGACCTTAATATCCAAAAAAGAAAGAGGTATTACCAATGGTGTATGTGAACTTACTCAAAATCACGCAAAGAATTCAAGTTAACACAAAAATGTTAAAGCAAATCTGTCGCCACGACAGATCATGAAAATGTCGTTAATGTAGCGAAACCACACATTGATGTGTGGTCACCACACTGTGCTGTTCAAAATGTGGTCCACCTCCAAAGACATACATAAAACAATTTGCAAAACTAAAAGCCATATGAGATCCCATGTCTGTCCCAGTAAATTGCACAAACCAATTATCTTAAACGAAAATAGTTGTTTCAAGATGAATGTAAGCAGTGACAAAACAAGATCAATTGGACAATCCAAAATTACTTGCACGCTCTCAACAACCGATTTACACATGCAGTCCTCTCACTGTGGGGACTGCCCACATATATTGTCACTAGATGGTACTCGTTAGCCTCCAAAGTCAGTGACTCCAGTTTAAAAATGAAGTCGGACGTATCACGAAAATAAGTTGGAAGCGTGACTGATTGGCTGCAAAAAATTATCTACATATTGAGCCAGTGGCTGAAATATGCTGTCAGTACCTGCCACACTAGGTCTCCCAAGTGGGTTTTGAAGGGTCTTATGCATCTTCGGGAGTAAGTACAACACAGGTGTAACCGGGTGTGCGACTGGCAGAAACCATTTTCTGTGCTCATCTATTTGGTCATCTCGAAAGGCTTGATCAATGATCTCATTGGCTTTAGTTTTGAACAGTGCTGTAGGTTCATTGTCCAACAATGCCCAATAAGTTGTGACATCATGCAACTGTCTTTGTCCCTCTGCGGTAATCTGCACGGTTCATCAAGACCAGGGCGCCGCCCTTGTCTGCCGGCTTGATCACCACTAGTCTATTGTTTCTGCAATCGACAGGTTGAATTTTTTCAGAGAGGCAAACGCAATACCATCATTCTTGAGATACTTTTTGAAAAATGGCTGACCAGATTTTATTTGTAGTTTCAGGACAAAATTGACTTTGGTCTGAAAGTGATGGGGCTGTTTCACCAATTGGTTGTGACTCAAAATAAAGTTTAAAGCCATCTTTCTAAATAATTTAAACAAACGTCTTGAACTTGTTACCCTTGTTGGTTGGTTCAAATGAAAGACCTTTCTCAAGTAGTCTTTGTTGTGATTTGGTCAAAGTATGGTCATCAATTTAGTTTGCATGGTCGCAGATTGTACTTGCTGGGTTGCCTGAACCTCATTTGCGCCTTTTCTGCCTACCCCTCCTTGTCCTCCAGAGGGGATTTGTTAAAAAGAATTTTGGATTTGTGTTCGTCTCTTAGGAATTGCTCCACTTGTAGAAGCAGGATTCAGATCACCCATTTGTGATAACACTTAATGTTATATAGGAATAACATCCCTAACCTGCGTTACCACTTGTTGTGGTGTTTGAGTGGTAATAGTAGGAATGCTCATAATAGTGGTCTGGTATTGAACATGTGGTTCAGGAGTTGTCTCAGAATCACTGTTGCCACTTTCTGTATTGACAGATGTAGATGACTGTGGTGCTCTCCTGGCCTGTTTGTTGCTGGACAAACTTATCTTTGCATTAAGGTTTTCATGCTAGGTATACTCCTCGTTATTTAGATAATCATAGGTGCCGCTCTTGAATTTACATATACTTATTTTTGTTTGCTGCAAGGCAGTCTTGTAGGCATCAACCATTTCATCAAGATCACATAAAATGTCACTCCATGTCTGCACTCGAATAACAGATTCTAGTACATACTTACTCCAAGCAATCTCCTTTTCCAACTCCTCAATGTGTATTTTTGGCTCCTTAATGGTTAGAATGTCAAGGGAGATTGTTTAAAATGGCTCTCCACTTAGCCAGGAAACCTTTTAGTCTTACACAGTGAAGGTCAAACCATCTTCTAACTTTGTAATAGTTACTGTATTCATATGAAGATTCCTCATTCTTCTCATGAGGAATTCAAGTTGTCAACACTTGGCTGTCTGGAGTTGCAGTTAAGAAAACTTGCCTGCCCCTCTCAACTTGAAATGATTGATAAACAATCGTCATCTCTGAAGCTAAAGGTTGCTGCCTCTTTGTCAGTTAAAAGTGCAAGTTGTTCAAAAGACAAATTCAGGGATTGAAAAAATACTTGTAAACAATTGAAGCTTTTTTTGAATGTTTCCTGGCTCAACTGATGTTCCAAGAACAGAATCGAGCAGAGGGAGAGGCTGAGCCAGCACTCAACATTTTCAGGTTGAAATCAAATTATGATATTGGTATGACTACTTATTGGTGCCTGGAATAACCACCCTCAGAACACAAGGAAGAATAAAGCCAAAAAACAAGTACCCAACACAAGTACTCTCCGGCACGCACTGAAGCTTGAGCGTATTTGCGCAACAGCAAAGAGAAAAGTAAATAGAATTTTTGCCAAACACATCTTCTTGTAAAGTAGACTTGAGCTTTTATTCTTTATATATTATGTATTTGTTGTTCTTCAGGATAGTGCTGTTCCATCTGTGTGTTTTGATCTCAGCGGTGCCGCAGAGGGTCTTCTGTCCTCAAAAGCTGGGTCTGCAACAAGTAGATCTTTATCACCCTCCTCTCAACCCTGCCTTCCGATCTCCCACCCTGTGGCTCCACCCCAGGGCACCATGGCTGACTCCATCTGTGTTGGGGTAGATGTTTCCACAGCCATCGCCTGTATTTGATTCATATGCTCTTGCTGGGGAGGTATCCTATGACTCAGGAGCCAGTTGGTCTGTGCCAACTGTGGAGGATGAGCCAGTACAAAGGGTGGGGTCCTTCCTCGATCTGGTTACTTAATGCCTGTTCTCTTCTGAAGCATGCCCCAGTAATCTTCGATTTCAGACCTGCTTTTCTGACAATCACTGAGACATGGCTAAAACAAGCTCATTCTGACCTTTCTCAAGATATCACCCCGGCTGGGAGCACTTGTTGCTATTGGCCTAAACCCCACGGAGATCGAGCTGAGCGACATGTTCCAATCATTTAAATTCTGCCTTTTCTGTTGTAATCCTGAGAAGGATGATCTGCTGGTGCTGGCGGTGGCTATCATCTAGCAGCCCCCTTGGCTGTACAAAGAATTTCTTGATTTCTCTCACTTCTGTGATTATCTGACACAGGCACATAAATTGATTGTGTTTGGTGATTTTAACTTTCACATTGATACCCCAGATGAGACTAACACTCCTGTTAGAATTGCTGGATGGCCTCGAATTTAGCATCCTCAGTACTTGTACCACTCATGAGAGCGGTCACTGTCTCCAGGCCACCATGCCCTTGGACAGTTGGAGTGAGCCTCAGTCTGCGCATATCATGCCTCCAACCTTTATCTCTTTCGATCTGATCTCGGAGTCAGACATGCTGAGGCTGGTGGCTAAATTGGGCCTGGCCTCTTCGGACCTGGATCCTATCCCCACTCCATGAGTCAAAGCTGTGGTTGCCACTTTGAGTCCAGTCCTTACTTTGTTAGTTAACAGCCTCTAAAGCAGAGTGGTCCCAGCTGTGTGGAAGCAGGGGCTAGTCACGCCACTTTTGAAAAAATATAACCTTGACCCAGGTCAGTTTAAGAACTTGCGTCCGGTCACCCAGCTTCCCCTCCTGGCAAGACTGACGGAATCCCTTGTAGTAGCCCAGCTCCAGCGTAACTGAGTCAAATTACATTCTGCATGGGCTGCAGTCTGGGTTTCGCCCAGGCAGCGGCACAGAGACAGCCCTGATTGATGTGTGGGATCGCCTTCTTGAGCTGCAAGATCATTCCCTGCAACCCTGATACTCCTCTACCTATCAGCGGCATTTGACACCATCGATCATCCCATTCTCCTCCACAGATTGAATACCATTGCAGGGGACTCGGGGACCACTTTGGACTGGTGTGAATCCTTCCTGATGAACAGGTTCCAACAAGTTTGTACCAGGAATGTTAAATCTGACCCGAAGGTTGTTGCTTGTGGAGGTCCCACAGGGTCCCGCTTTTTCCCCCTTGTTTTTCAACATGTATGAGACCCCTGGCAGACATCCTTGAGGAGACTGGCATCGGGTTTCAAATGTATGCCAAAGACACCCAGCTGGTGTTGGACTTGGGCCCAGGGGACATTGTTGGCATGCTGTCTCGAACGTGTGAAGGGGAGGAACTGGCTTCTCCTGAATGAGGGTAAGACCGAGAGCCTCCTCACTGGCGGCTCTGTCCACCATACATACATAAATACATACATAAATTGTTTCCCGTGCGGCTCGCCCATAGGCCTCAGCGCACCCCTTCACCAAACAGAATCAGGAGACATTATCAGGTCATGGGTTAGCAGGGTCAGAACCAGATAGCAGGATAGTGAAAACAGCTCAAGTAACACCTGCAAACAAGAAGGTTTTCAGGGCCTTGCGAAAAAGGTGATAAGATTCAGCTTTCTTTAGGTGATTGGGAAGAGCATTCCATGCAAGTGGGGCCTGGGCAGAGAATGCCCTGCCACCAAAGGTAGCCAGCTTGCAGAGAGGGGGGACTTCCCCGCTTGCCTGGCTGAGTCCTTTGGGTCCATCCTGGAGTGTTCAGAATCCGCAGAAACCTGGGTGTCTGGTTTCATCAGTCGGAGTGCCAGGGACCAGACCAAGAGGGTGGTGAGGGCGGCTCACCATCAGCTGCATAGAATGTTCCCACTCCTGCCCCTACTAACCTTATCACCAGGCAACACTGTGTCAGGCCCTTGTGCTGTCAAAAATTGTCTATTGTAATTCCTTCTACATGGGCTTGGCAGCCAAGGATCTGCTCAGACTGCAGAGGGCCCAGAACAGAGCGGTGTGGCTGGGCTGTGGGCTGGGGAGATGGGATCATGTCTCCAATGCCAGGATACAGCTGGGGTGGCTCACTATTCGTGACGAGATTAAATTAAAAGGGCTGGTGATTATGTGGTGTGATCTTGACCATGGGCTTCTGCTACCTTTGGAACCTCTTCTCTTGGAGAAGGGAAGTCCGAGTTCTGCAGGCTCATTTGATAGGACGGGCCAGAGCGCCTAGACATAGGCGAGCTAGAGGTCTGGGACGTGCCCTTTCACGGGTGGGCCTGAAGTGGTGCAATGCTCTACCGGTGGCAGTCAGATTGGCTTCCACTCTCGCCTCTCTTAAAAAGAAAATCAACCTTTATTTCCAAGCAATGGATGTGTAGCCACTGGATGTATGGTGCCCACTGGTCCTGTCACACTCTTGGTTCGTTCTATTGTAGTGTATTGTTTCAAAGAGGGAGCGGGTGGGATGGGGAGGAGGGGGTAGTGCGCTAAGTTTGTAAATATAATTTTTTTTATTGATGTACTGTGGAAAGGGGGGCGAGGGTGAGGGGAGGGCAGCGCCACAGTCTTCGGACAGCTGTACCATGTTTTGACAGGAGCTTAATAAATTCTTTTTTATCAAATTATTAAAATCACATTCTGAATTGAAGCCTCCTTATTATAACAAAAAAAATAAAGATGCAATTATAGGTAAAAGCAGGTATATAATCCTCAAAGGTGACTTGTTTCGACAGACATTCGTCATCTTCAGGCAACCATAAAATTCATAAATTGAGTGAAAACATCTAGGAATAAATACAAAAAAAATATTCAATCACAATGTTGCACCACATCATAAACATCAAGGTATTTAAAACCATCAGCAGCATAACTCAGCCCTGTATTACCAACCGATCCCTGAACATCAGCGGCTAAGGGGAACAGAACTGATTTGGTCATGTTCAAGCGCAGACCAGATTATAGCTGCAAAGTCATCGGTATCCCTAATGCATCCTGCAAACTGTATAAGGGGTCCACTAGATAACGCAAAAAGTCGTCAGTGTATGAGGACACAACGCTGGACATATCAATATAGATCAGTCTCCCCTATCCTGCAATTGCCTCCATCGCGTGAGCCAGGGGTTCAATCGACAGTGCACACAGCAGCGGGGAGAGTGGGCAGCCCTGCTGCATTTCCCGCTACAATGTGAATGGAGCTGAGCAACCACCATTCACGGTCAACCTGGCCACAGCACCAGCATAAAGCAACCAGGTTGCGCAAGTATAGTGCGGTCTTACCGCCAGAGCCTCCAGCACAGTCAACATATAGAAGACCATTCAAGCGTGTCAAACATTTCTGTGGCATCAAATGATACCACAGCGTTCCGTGAATCGCCATTCACCACTTCCATGACAGTAAAGAGGCAGCTAACATGATCAATGGTGGATCTCCCCATTAAACCCACTCTGATCTGCCTGCACAAGCTGTGGCATCAAATGGCGTAGCCGCACTGCTGAAATTTGTGATAATCTTTCCATCCGTGTCAATGAGAAGGGCCAGTGTAGGAATTGCACAGTGAGTAATCTTTTCCTTGTTTCAGCAATAAGGGAATTACCACCTCGGCCATGTCGCTCAGGAGGGTGCACCTTTCCAGCAAGTCCCCAATTACCTTATGGAGAAGGGGAGCTACAATGTCCACAGTGCTCACAAAATGAAAACCCTGAGGCCATCAAGGCCGGGAGATTTCCCAGAGGCTGTTTAATAGCTTCTCGCATAGTTCTGCTTCAGATATCGGGGTGTCAAGCCCTATAGCCTCCTCCTTGGGTGCACCAGCAGGAGATCTGCCAACTACCTAGACTGCCTCCACTTCCGACACAGGACCCTGTCAGTACAGATTAGTGTAAAAAGAGGTGACTGCAGCAAGAATTTCCTTGTCTGTGTGGACTAGCAGCCCATGCACATCCCACACTGCTCGGACTGTGGTAACTCCCCCACTCTTTCTTTGCCAGCCATGCCAATGTGCGTCTAGGCCGCTCACCCTCTACGTAGCGCAGAACTTGGTCTGGCCATGTCGCGAATCGAGCTCCCCATCTATAAGGTCCACTTTGAGACACTGCACCTGTCGCTTTTTTCGTGGCGTTGGATCAGATACCCAGTCAGCCTCCACCCGCTGCAACTTAGCCTGTGTGTCAAAGCACTCCCTATGCAACGCTTCACGGTGCCCTCCCTCCAACTGCATACACATGCCCTGCGTGTAGGCCTTTAAAGCACCCCAGGTGTTAACACAGTGTCCTGCAGATCACTTGAGCTCAACAAAGTCTATAAGCGCCTGCCTCATCTGCCCCGCAAACGGCCTATCCAGCAACATGTGCGCTTTAAATCACCAAAATAGCTTGCGCAGGCTTGGGTGTGGTATGTTCATTTTGAGGACTACTGGGCTACGATGAGAGTTTGCGGGTAATTATCGCAGGAGCTTACAGTGCTGCCATAAGCAGCTGTCAGCAGCGAAAGTCAATACTGGAAACAAGGGGGGGAGGAGTAGAAAGTGTAACCCCTGGCATTCATACTCCTGTCCCTCCAGATATCACACAGCTCCTAATTCACCATTACACTAAGCAGTGCTTGTGCAGCCCTCAAAATACTGGCATTCACATTGCACGACCTGTCTAATGTATGAGTGACGGTGAGGTTGCCCCCCAAATCCAAATAAACTCCTCCCATGGGTGACACTTCCCCACCAGCGCAACAAAGCACTGTGGACTGTCAATATTGGGCACGTACACATTGATAAGATGTACTCTTCTGTCTGCAATGTGTTAGGCCGGGTCATGTGAGCGACGAGAGACTGCTACCTCCCATCGTCTAGTCACCCCCCTAGACCTGAGACACACAAGAAGGGGTGACCCAATGCCCGGCGGCAGCAGAGAGATAGTCTC
>JAVHNH010000010.1:0-17558 GCA_034783935.1 Desmognathus catahoula
ACGCTCGGAGGAGGCGCTTGGGGCAATACGTGCCCCAAAGCGCCTCCCTCCTTGGCAGCAGGGGGCGACAGCGCCCCCTGCAGGCCAGGGATGTGAAGGGCAAAGTAACAACTACATTACATCTTCCATATGTTGTGCATATGCTGCTGCTGGTGGCAACCACAATGCATCTGTTGTCCATGTTCATTGATGACTGTAATGATGACAGTCAGTGTTGGTAGTGTTTTATGCAACAGCAGTCTATAGCAACATCTAACAATGGTGCTAACTCTGAAGACTACCAGGCTGCTGATGACTGTTAGTGGACTCTGTCACAGTGGCAGCAGTGGCACCAAAAACATAGTCATATGCAGGAAGTATGCTTCATGGAACAATTATGCTCATGACATCAGTAATTATGGTGCTAGTTAGAAGAAATAACACTTCAGCTGGAAGAAAACGCGATTTCCATGTCAGTAACAAAGGTCACAGTTTCAAAAACAACTGTGTTGTGCAGAGCAACTATACTACATTGCACACTGAGCATAATGGCAATTATGGTATCAGCAACGATGGTGGTAGGCACAGCAACAACCATTTTGTTGACAGCGAGAATTATGACAATTTAAGGGACAATGGCCGAAGTACCACAAATAACCTTGTCATGCACAGCAACTGTGCTGCATAGAAAAATGATGCACGGGACAATGATGTCATAGTGGTAGTTACAATGGTTGTACTGACAACAGCAAGCAAAAATGATGGTGCTATCTGTAACAGTGCTGCTAGCAATGCAAACACTCTTGTCGTGCAAAGCAACTGTGCTGCATACACAATAATGATCAGAGTATTGATAACAATGGTGGTACTTGGATCAACAACCCTTCTACTGGCAGCAAGAATTATGGGGATGGCCTTGACAATGACCGACGTGGCACAAATAACCTTGTTGTTTATAACTACTCTGCAATGAACAGCAATGTTAATGGTATAAATCTAAATAGTGGTATTGAGACTAACAACTTTTCTGCTGGCAGCATAAATCATGGTCATTTCTGTAATAATGGTTATGGCGGCAACCCTGTTGCGGACAGCCGCTATGCTGCATGGGAAATGATGGTCACACTATTGGCAACAAAGATGGAAGTGAGAGCAATAAACCTTCTGCTGGCAGAAACAATGGGGTGATGTCAGTCACAATGCTCCTAGTTACCCAAAAAACTTTGCTGTGTGCATCAAAAATGGTGGATGCAGCAGTAATAGTAGAGGGACCAGGGGTGGAAGCAGCAGCAGCAACAATGCTGCTGTTTGCACATGAATAACAATGGTAGCAGAAACAAGGTCGTTAGGCAGGGCAACAATGCTGCATACCATTATATTGTCAGATTCAACGTTAGACCCAAACCCCGCAAGAAAAAACACTTTGTTTTAAAAACACGTGTTGCAGTTACAAAACAATGACAAAAGCCTGAAAATATACAAGCCCCAAAACATATCAAAACCTAAAAGGAAACAATACTTGTACAAAACGGAAGTTACCCTTCAACGCCACAAAAAAGCCTAAAACACATCTAAACCCCAAAAACATACAACCCTCAACACCAGAAAATATTAAATGAAAATGGAAGTCCAAAAAACTGTTAAAAGCCTAAAAATCTAGGCATGCCAAAATCTATACAAATGCACAAATCATGCAAACCCCTAGACAAATTGAGAACAAATAGGGGAACCAAAGAACATAGAAACCTTAAATCAGAGGTCTTCAAACTGTGGGTCGTGACCCCCAGGGGGTCCACGGTACCCAGCCCAGGGGGCTCCCAAGCCAATCCATTTCAAAATGAGGGGGTCCTTGAGCCTTTGTTTGTTCATTAGTGGCAATGGGCAGGGAGACGCTGTTAAGAACAGAGTCCAGATTTAATCAAATGTTTTCTCTATCCAAGATAGAGATACAATGAATACAAAACTACGCTTTAAAAAGAGATACCCTTAAGAGGTATCCCTCCATCCCACTGAGAACCAGTGTCAGGGCATCACTTGCATTTGAAGCGGGCCTCGCAATTTGCTTGGCAATATATTACTATGTAAAAGGGGCCCTCACACATCAGTCCCTTTACATTAATTGAAATGACCCACCATTCATTCCCTAATATCTGACCCAGCATTGAAACCAGAGAGGTGCCCACAGGCTCTCTTTCTCTGCAGAATGACATTGCTGTGTTCAGGTTTTGAGGTTCATCTTGTAAAAAGGTCGGCCTGAAGGAATCTGTGAGGAACAATTGACCACTCACCAGCCAGACACCTGATTAAGGGCAGAGCATCTGCCTAATAGGCTCATCCAGCTGGAGCCCCGGCAGCTGCTCTCAATATTCAGTCACAGACCTTGGCCAAGGCTCGGTCCCTGACAAGGCCACCCGCTAGCGCCACAGTGGCCTGTGCTCTCAAAAGTCACTGAAGAAAAGGAATTACATCTCCTGTTGGTTTGACTGAAACAGAGTTTGCTTATTGCAATGAACTCTGCATCCTGGTCTGTGCACAGTGCCAAAAACAGGGTTCAAAATTAGCGGTGGTCGTAGAGGCCGAGGCTCCTTATTTTTCATTCGGGCTCCACAAATCAATCCCGAAAGGTTTTTTTTCTCTCACACTTGTGGGAAGATTTCAGTACATATCAGAGGTCGAAGTGAGGGTGTACAAGGGGGTATGGAGTAGCCCCGCTTTTTTTGGGTAGGACCACTATTTCTGGACCCATCTCCCTTTCATTTTCCCTATTAGTACCCTCTCTTGTCAGTTTACAGTACCCTTACTTTTCGTTTTACACTTCCATCCCTGGTATATAGTATTAAGTTTTAATCTTCTGTGTGAAAATTAATAAAAATAGTTTTCCATTGCTGTAGTCTGTAACATCTTTTTCCACCTGTACCATTACTAGCCTAATTACATCATGTGGGGATCCCCAAAACCTTTTAAGATCCCAAGGGGGTACCCGGAATGAAAAAGTTTGACGACTGCCTTAAATACATGCAAAGCATGCCAAAGTATACAGTTAACAAAGCTTATAAGTAAATGAGTTAATGAAAAAATCAGATATATCATAACATATTTGAGACCAAATAAAATCCAAATAGCAGCAATAAAAGAAAATCCTAAAACATTTAACCCCAGAAGAACATTTAAACCCAAAAAATGGATAACGGAAAAAAACATTAATTTAAAAAAAAAAAAACAGTAAACGGGTAATATTAAAACAACCCATTTACCAAACACACCTAAACGATCCAAAATCTAAAGTTAAAAATGTTTCACAATATATATATTAATTATGGTGACAAGCAGGTATACCACACACAGTACAGTAACTTAAAGATTTTATCTTGAATCAAGGCAAATCAACATTATCGGAGGCTAGCAGCCGCCAAATTTATTTAGATGAAGATATTCTTATTGGGATGCTATTGTAAAATTGGGAACTGCAGTCTCCAGAACCCTTAAAAATATGGTTTCACAAGCAATACATGGAATAACTATTGTGGTTTTTTTTATGTTTATGTAATCTTGCTTGCCTAAATGAATTCAATGAATATTATGATTTACTATATACAGTGTAATATGTGGAAGGAGATCATTTACAATAAAACTAGATAAGAAGCAAATAAGATTGTGCAAAATGACCAAAAACAGAGGTTGATTGGCTCGCCTGTTAATCTGGAGCAGAAACACAGGAACATCAGTAACTTGCCTCCTAAAGAACTTTTATTTTGTTGAAAGCCAAATTCATTTCACCACAGCTTTTTACCAGAAGAGACTTGAGTGGAACATCCAACCTACTGGGATACTCACTTCATAGAACATCATTACAACAATTTAGCAATTCATTTAACTAATTTAATGTCAGACGGAATTATCATTTTGTGCAAGGTACTGCTGGGTTGGCCATTCCTAAAACAGATTGCGTTATGACTCGCAGTTTGCAAAAGTACTCAATATTGCCAGCGTGTATTCCGCAACACAAAGAGTAGATTTGTACAAGTGCTGATAGCATTGGAACCAAAAGTGGGAGCTTCTGAGGCAGAAGGCATCATTAGTAGCACTTGACCAAAAATTGTTTGTTTTGGATAAACCACTCTTGCCCTTGAGGATCAATTCCCTTATCTGTAATCGTTAAAACAGCAGATTTGTAAAAGTTTGATATTGCGTACTGTGCTGTCCAGTACTGTCCTAATTAGATAGTCCCCCATCCTTGTTTCTGTATTCTGGTATCAAGCAGATCTCAAAATTCATACTATCTGATGTGCAGCAAGCTCATGTCTGAGATGTTCTTTGCTTCCCAAGCAGTTTTGCACCGTGGAAAATACAAAACATACATAGTTGTGCAAAACCTATGATCAATCTTGGAATTGGTTCTGGACATTTATTTAGCACATAATGGTTCAAAGGACTCTGAGGCGTCAGCATTTTTTTTTTGGTGAAAACAAATTGCCCTTTCACAGGGTCATCACTCAGAATCTTTTACAAGAATCAAATGGATAAACACATTTAAAGAATATAAAATCCACATAAAAGAACCAGGAAAGGAATGTCGTGTTAGAAAGAGATCATGCAGAAAGCATAGAACAGCCAACAATTCACTGCAAACCTATGTTCAAGCCTGTACCATAGATCCAATCTACTCTCAAGAGCCCTGATCTTCCTAGAGCTGACAAAATATCCTCTAACTGAAAGGTTTACCTCTCTAGGCCAGACCCTGGAACCCTTCTCACTCTCAAAAATTTAACCCACTCTCATTGTAAGGCTCTGATTCATCGCTCACTGCAAGGTCATGCTTCATGTAACACTTTCACCCTGTGATTACACATCTCCACCCTCTGCTCTCAGGTTTGAAGGTTGCACCTAAAGACTTTCAATTCCTAGTGTGCAAAAAAACTTCGACTAACATAACATTGCACATGAGGCATTCACAGCCCACTAGCATGCCAACATGTCTGCAAACTGCGAAGGGGTCGCTGGTTTAAGAGGACCTATTTACAGGTACAGAATAATTTGTAAATGTAGAATAACAAGTACCAGAATGCATTGGGAGCCAGTTCACAGGGCATAAATCCTCTACCCTTTCTGAAGGCTTGGCAATTTGTTCGGCGACATCCCCCACACACATTCTAACACTATCCTTCCACTTTCTACTCCCACCCAGAGCCCCGCCAGTGGCCCCCATATTCCACCCCTACCCCCTTGACTATGGCAAGCTTTGTGTTAGTGGCGCTTCGGTTCCTCCAAGTGGAGGGCGAGGGAGAATAGAATTACCAGAGCGTCCACAGTCGGCGCAGGAGATCAGGTCCTCTGGACAGCCAGTCTTCTTTGAGCCGCCTAGACAGAAATCGCAATACCCATTGGGAATGACTGTGCCATCTGGAGCTTTCTTAGCTGTAAAACAGCAATAAAATTGCACACTTGATTTTGACGGTAGTGGTTTGATTTGCGTTTTTATTAATTTCAACAGCCACCCAGCAGAAATGAATGTCGTGCGGTGATATTAATGAGGTGTGAAACGGGATGGAAAAGATGACAGTTCTTTTGCTTTTACACAGACCCCTGTTTATCTCTTGGCATATTTAACAGTTGGCATTATTTGTTGTAGCTTGTCATTCACGTTAACCCATAATACTTGTCAACCAATGCTGACTTGCTGATTTGGTCATACAAATTTTGACATGTTATCACTTGGTGGAGATGAGAGCTGAAACGTGAAATTAATGCTTGGAAGCAGAGAATTTAGGTAATAACCCTGCCAGCCAGGACCCCGGCGGCCAAAATGCCAAATTGTCGGGCTGGCGGAGTTATTGCATAATCGACTTCCCGAGGGGAGACGCCCCTCCTTATTTTATTACCCTGACCTAAACCGGCGTGATTTAGGTCGAGGTAAGCTTTGCAGTGTGTTTACACAAGCACAGTGTTCCTCAGGTTCTGCTTCAGTGTTAAGTGCCTCGTGCAAAAAACCGAGTGTGCACATGGAGAGTAGTGTCTTGAATACTTGGCTCAAAGCAGTGACGGGGATAATTTTTCTACAAATTGTAATGTTAGTTTCAAAAGGGTGAGAAATAGTTGCGAGGTATGACATTCACGCACCCCTAGCCCTCTATCCTAAGAGCACAAACGCAACTTCCATTAACAGATGATGTGGGAGGGGGGAAACCCAGAACAGGATAAGAAAAGTTCTGGTACAGACACTGGGAAGTAATCATAGAGTAAGAGCACATACAGAGACTACCCAGATTCACCCTAATTCCAGCAGGAGAGGAAAAGGGTGTCCAGATCGGCTTGACAATCAATGTTTTCTGTGAAAACAGTTTCATGAGTTGAATTGCAAACCACCCAATTCAGAACGCCTGTCAGCCAGTCCTAATATCCCGGCCCTGATCGTTTGAACCAATTTGACAATCGGGCACATGAATGAGGTTAACAAGTAACAAAACCCTTCTAATAAATTAGCAATTGACATAACTTTAGCCACCCAGAATATATCAAGCCCAATTATCACATTGTATGTATAAGATATGGTCTAGAATGATACCTTCCCTTCTAGTGAGTGTGCAGCCTCTGACACCGGGCAGTGAGTGGCTGCAGCCACCCCTGGAGTAATGGGTGTCCCCATCTTTGGAACTGTGACATGTGATGTACTGAATTGGGACACAACACATTTTTAAAGTAGGTGATTCTCTACATTGCATGTGGTACAAATTCTCTACATTGCAGGTAGTACAAATTCTCTACATTGCAGGTGGTACAAAAGGACATTCATTCTGATTTAATGGATACATAGGCTTGGGAAAGAAAATGGAATTTATATCTTAGAGCAAATTAATTTAATTGCTGAAGGATAATTGCAATTGGCTGTGAGTGGCGGGGTTGACAGGTTGACATTTTTCTATCTTCAGCAATGTTCCACCGAACTTTGACCTATGCCATTATATTTTATATAGTGCATGCGGCCACTTCTCCGGCATCTAAGTGATGTGGCCTTCTGCAAAAAGTGCAATGCAGCACCATACAGAGGTTCAATAGAAAAATCTGACATTTCATAAACACCACAGTGCCATGTTTGTTAACAAATACAGTTTCCTTGTTTACGCTGGTAACTAGTTGTAGTGAGTGCATGTTAGGATTTGAGGTGAAGCCATATGTTCAGTTTTCAAAAGTGCATTGTTGGTTTGCATTAAGGTATTAGTGGGCCTGTATTTTAGATAATAGCTAGAAATGAATAAAACGGTGGGCTCTGCTGTACATTTGTATGCCTGCATCAGGACTGGTTTTTCAAAACATGAAGACATAATACAGGGCACGATAATAGGCACGGTACACACAATACGATGCCTTGATGCACTGGGTGGCTGTATCCTTGGAGGTCCTATGATGAGAACGAGACCCCCCAAAGGTGACAGTGCATTGGAAGATAGCAGATGGACACTGGAGACGCACTCATAAGATTTATCAGTTATGCGGGTGCCATCGTGTTCAATGAGGGAAGAGATTACCAACACTGAAGATCCTCACGTGCTCCAACATTTTGAATTTTCTGGATAAGCACAGACTATGTCAATGATTGCACTATAGGTTCATTCATTTTATGTACATCTATCACATGAATACTCATGTAGGATATACTGAAAACCTGACCTAATTGCAGTTCTTGAGAAGTGGACTAGAACAATTCTACAGACACAGCAGTCTAGGCTGGATGGGCAAACAAGTTAAGTATAAACTGTGATCATACTGCTCGATAACTGTGATAATTCTTGCAGATGTGAAGAAATGGAAACTTGTAATCCTTTATACTCCGTGTATACACTATCGCAACAGTATCTGATTAAAACTGTATGATATAGTCAATTGGTTCACGTTCGATGAAATATAAAGAGCTCTGTGAAAGAAGATCAGATGCTCTGAAATATGCCTCAGTCTTTCTGAATGTGATGGAAAATACTGGAAAAATCCAGTATTTTTTTATATTTTGAACTTTGTTAGTATTGATACTTAGCAAAAATAGGTTCTCGTAGAATGAATTCTGAGCACGACCTTCCAGAATATCCTGCTTTAAGAGGTTATGCTATACTGGCATTTATATAGCACTGCGCGTACCACTTATGCAGCCTTCGTGCGCATTCCATCGGCCCTCGGTGGTGGGGAATGATCAAAGACCAGGGGATAGCAGCAGGGTGTCTTGATCAAGGAGAGGGATAAGGGTGAGGCTAGGAAAGTCCCAAAGTTACAAGCCAGGTGGCCAAAGTGGGGAAAAAGGAAGAAAGGACCATGCTAGAGAATGCGATGGCAACAGTGAACTGTACATTTTTTAGTTGGAGCTTACAGTTTCCGGCCGATTTAGGACCAGCTCCGATTTGCGCTCTGTCTTCATTCCTGTTCGATCTGGTACTTGTGAGAGAGAGTCATTCTTGCGGCTAATGGTTTATTGGTCCAATAACACAGGTGGTATGGTTACCTAGAAGACTTTCTACAAGGAGCATTTGGATGCAATAGGGTGGATCTGGACCGGACAGGTGCTCATGGGAGCGAGCCTGCTTTAATTCTTGGGCTATGTGAGGGGCTATTCTCATAGTCTGCGTTGCCAGGGTAGGGTTAATCTTGGTCGCCCACCCATGAGATAGAGCCAGGTTTTGCAACTTTTCCTGAAAGGGTCATAAAGTGGAACATGCTCCCAAAAGAAATCCGGCCGATTCAAAAGTCTTGGAGCTTAGAATGAAAAGGAGGCCTCTCCTGATCGCCTAAAGCTGACTTTGGGTACAATTAAGCGTATACCATTTGTGCTTCTGAGGTGTCGGGCTCGTATGTATTTTTTGATTTTGGCTGAGGCATTGAGGGCCAACGCCTAGGATGGCTTGGAATGTGAGGCAAAGGATTTTGTATGTGATCCTCCTACTCACAGGGAGCCATAATGCTACCAGTGTGGGAGTGATGTTCTCCCTGGGGCCTAGTTTGCCAAAGAGCCTAGGTGCAGCGTTCTGGGTTTGCTATAAAATGCTGATGCAGTAGGCCGGGGGTGCCCACATAAAGGATGTTGGCGTTGTCAAGACATGAGAGAATGAGTGAGATAACCACTGTTAACGGCTGCGGGAAAGTGAGGAGGTGAAGGAGTCTCCCGAGGAGGTTCATGAGGAAGAAGCATTTTTGTGATATCAATCTGGTATGTTCTGCCAGGCCTATCTCGGAATTCATAATAAAGCCGAGACTTTTCCCCGATCTTACTGGTTTTGGGGGGGGTGCCAAGTTCTGGGGGCCAAGAGAACGGGTCCCGGTGTTCCCCAGGGGGGCCGTGCAGTATGATCTTGCTTTTGTTTATGTTGATCAAGAGGTGGTTTAAAGCCAACCATTGGGCTATCTCTCAGATGCAGTTCATTAAGTTGCCGGTGGGCCAGGATTCCCCTTTTTGGATCTTCAGGAGGACTTGAGAATTGGCTGCCTAATTATAAAACTCAAACCGCTTGGCAATATCATCAGCACTTATGCCTTTAAGGAAAATGCAGAAAAGGATTGGGGATAAGGGAGTGCACTGAGGCGCTCCGAAATTGGCCTTGAAAAGGGGAAGACACCTTGACCTCTCTGTCAGCAAGGAAGGACGCTATCCAAGAGTTGGAAATTCCTGTGATGCCCACCTCTTCTAGGCGTTGCAGTAAGATGGGGTGTTCTACGGTGTCGAACACTGCGGAGAGGTCAAATAGGATGAGTGCGGCAGTCCCCTCAGAATCTGCTTGCCTTTTTAAATTATCCCAGATGGATACTAGGACGGTTTCTGTGTTGTGCTTGCTTAGGCCTGAATCCGCATTGAGACTGTGCCTTCCTAGGATTCCACAAGCTGATAGACCAAAGTTTTTCTGTAATAATACTCTCTATTAATTTTGTGAGGGATTTGCTGTTACATATTTCTCTGAAACTGTCCCTGGATGTGATGTCAAGACCGGGTTTTTGAGCAGTGGTTTTAGGTGTGAAGTCTTGAAGAGATTTGGTACTATGCCTAGAACGATGGAGGTGTTGACTATTGTCTTAATGTAGGTGAAAAGGAGGGGGGTTGTAGCTAGCTGTTTCAGTACTTTAGAGGGGCAGGGGTCATCCTGAGATCCTGCTGCTCTAGAGGAATCTGAGTCTTAGTAGTTCATGGTCTTCGAATGGATCTAGCTGGTAGGGGGTGGGGTGGATCAGCTGGCAGAGGGACTCTGTTGTTGCTTAGTACCTGTCCTAGGTCTTTAATTTTAGTGTCAAGGGTTGCGTCTTTGGTCTCGAAGTGTGCCACTATCTTGTTGCGAAAGTCCTGGGAGGCCGGTGGCGTGGATGAATTTTTGTCCATGGACAACTCCTTGAGGAAGAGTTCCCTTGCTGGACATTACACATTGCTTATTCGTCCTGAATAATGTTAATTTCTTCTCCTGCTTAGCACCGTTTTGTAGTCTCTATTAGCTAATTTGTAGTTAAGCAGGTTAACATGATTTGTCTTCCCGCCAAGTCCTCAGTGCAAGCCAGACCCCTTTTTTTAGTGTTAGCATTTCGTTTGAGTACCAGCCCTGTTCCTAAGTAGCCCTGTTGCTACTCTTAATGGTCTTGAGAGGGATGAATTTGTCATGGCCCTCTATGATCCACTTCTCGAATGATACTCTGTAGTCTGAAACAGATTTTTCTGCAGCTTTTATATACGGGATATTCCATGCTACAACAAAGAGCTTGGGAGCAAGGCAGGGGGCAAGCTCTTCTAGGATGGGGATAAGCGCTCCTTCAATATTAAGTTTATTCCAGGCTCTCACTGTTTTATGATGTGGAATTTTTGTCATTGTTTTAGGTCTAATGTTTATTAGAAAGGGGATAGGCTTGTCGTTGGTTTATTAGAAAGGGGATAGCCTTGTCATTGGTCCAGTGGATGTCAATAAGAGCCCCAACCAAAAAGAATTTCTCAATGTAAAAAATTCCTTCAATGGCACTTTCTCTCCAGTGAGTGGCTTCATCCACACCCTGGAGGGCTAGTGTTTCTTGGTTGGAAAAAAATGGTCAGGTCAGAGGACTCGATGGGTCATTCATCTCGATTTTGAAATCCCAGGGTACGCAGAGATTTGGGTGATTGACAATCACCTTGGCTAGCAAGTCTGCGAAGGATGGGGGAAGCTCATGTCTTCTGCTGGCAGCCTATAGATGAGGAGGAATGAGATGCTGATGGTGGGGCTTGATGGTGGGGCTTGAGAGGCACTTGACTAGGAGGTGTTCGCAATCTGGTATTTGGAAGGAATTATCTCTTGTTGTTGTGATATAAGACTTTAAAACCACAGCTAGGCCTCCTGCTCTAGTGCCCCTGTTAGTGAGGATGTAGTGTAGACAGGTGGGATCACTGTCTGGAGGACTGAGGTAGAGTCGTCTCTTAGCCTGGTTTCCGTTGAGGAATAGAAGGTCAGGTTCCGGGTCTTGAATGTAATCAAGGATTTCTATTCTGTGTTTTGGTAGCGACCAAGTATTCAGGAGACTACCTGAGAGCTGTGCTTTCTTGTTCATTCATATTTTACCTTCTGAATATATTAGGTTAGGGGCAGCCTGTCTGAGTCTTTTGCCTAGATTGGGTAGTTGTGATGTCGGTTCTGAGGATGGGATGACAGCTGGTGTTAATCGATTAGGCAGTGTTGACATTGGGTGAGCACTAGATAACTTGGCAAGGGTTTTATTATAAAGCATAGAGGATGCGCTAGTTTCCAGGTACGAGATTTCCAGGAGGGAGAGGTGACTGCAACTTTTTACCTGAATGGGTTGTGGTGTGGGGGATGTGCTGAAGGCTTCAGATTTTGATATCAATTGTACCAGGAATATATCTACTTTGACACTCGCACCCACTTCTATGAACGAATTGACTTCCAACAGCTCAAGTGCAATGGTGACTATAACAAATTTGTCAGTTTGTTACAGATATTAGGACACCACCTTAGAGACAATGTTGACCAGGTGCTTGGTTGAAGGCTTGGGAGCCCTCTATATCCCAGAGTGTGAAATCTATAGCCGGGAGAGGTAAAACAAGTTCAGAAAGAGGCATGAAACAGTCAAGAACTTCAAATCCTGTTCCTGCCAAAACCTTCAATCAATCAATCAATCAATCAATCAATCAATCAAAGTTCTTTCAAAGTTCTTCATCTAAATCAGAGGTATTCAAAATGGGGGTCGAGCCCCCCTGGGGGAGGGAGGGGCGCTCAAAGATTCAAGCCCACCTGGAGATGGCGCTAAGAAAGATAACACTAACACATATTAGTTATAGCAAATGCAGTCTTGGTGTATTATACTTCACAACACAGAATAGATATAGCCAAAGTAGCAGCAGCACCTACTGTTTAGCTCGCTTAAGATGACCAAGAACTCTATTTTGGAAATGCTAATAACTACATATTACCAGTTTACATTACTTTAAGGAGGGGTGACACATTTTTTTTTTTATTCTAGGGGGGGGGCTTGATCCTCAAAAGTTTAAAGACCACTGATCTAAATTTAAGGAAGAGCAAGATCCGACCCATACATAACGCACTATCCCCATAGATGAATTGCAAGTCGCAGATAGTTCTTTCTTATACTCATGGGAACCAGAATCGACTGGCTCAATATAATCCTCACCACACATGCAGACAAGCACCGCACAGTATGCTCTAACCTAGAAGCACCCTACAATAGCCACCAGCAGATATGTCCTCACCATTTGTGTGAAAGTGCAATGGACCCGGGCAGACAAGAAAATATTGAAGTGCAAAGCACTTTCATTCTGTTGTGGCACTGCCTGTTTGGAGGGCATTGTGTGTCAGAAAGGGAGAAACCTAACTAAGCAATATGTTGCTTCTGAACGAAGTAGGTCATTTTGATGGGTCCTTGAAATCCAAATGGTCCTTGGGGAATCTTATAACCTTACCCGCCATTCCCGGGGACATGCCCATGAATCAGCCCACAGAAAAGGGCATTGATTGATTGGACATCCTCATCAGATGATTGGGCCAGCCAAACAGTAAACCTCAACAGCTGGCCTTTATTAAAGTGTAGTGCAGACCCAGAGGGAGGGATGAACTGATCCAGGAAGACATGAAAAGATGACAAGCACAACTCCAGATCTCCCGCTGGCACAGGAATTACTTACCTACTGCAGTGAAGAGGAGGGCTTCCTCCTGGAGCAATTTCTATTTCCCACTGTCTAAATAGAGGCCTTGAAAAGCCAGAAATATCCTGGAACCAATATGCACTGGTATCCATCGCGGGTGCGAGCACTGTCCACAGAACTAAGAGGGAGACAGACATTCTTTCCTAGGCTGATGTCTGAAGCTCTTAAAACTTCTTTGATGTGTCCTGCCAATGGGCCAATCCAGGAAAGCTGCCGATACATCTGGCAGACCCTACCAGGGAGACAATGCTAGTAACTAGGAGGGTGGGCATACTGGTGAAGAGTCCAAACATACGGCCACTCAACCAGGGGTAAAATAACTGGCAAACAACTTAGAAGCATGACAACCCGACCAGAGGTAAGAATAAAGGAAAAGAGATGATGGATGCAGTGACCCACCCAGGGGTAAAATACTGAGAGATAACACTTTCCAGGAGGGAACAAAGCTGACATACCTGTCGGTATGAGCTCATGCAGGCCAGACTGTGTGTCGAACTCTTTCTTTTCAATACTCTGCTTTACATCTTCTGTAGGCCCTCTAAACGAAATGTCTCACGAAAGAATAGTACTGAAGGGAACCATAACACATAAAATGTAGGAACCCGACTAGAGGTTTTCAGACCTATGGACACTATCCAAAGGGAACCCAACTCCTGAGAGACCACTTGCTTTTATCTGTTTGCCCTTATCCCCAACCATTGTGGCCCAAACACGGACATCATTAGGCACTCGCCTTGAGAGAGCACCCCTTCAGATTCAAAGAGGCTCTGGACCTATCCTGACCCTTCTCAGTAAAGCTTTCACATTATGATACATAATTGTATCTATATTGAGGCACCACAGTACCCAAAAAACAAATTCATAGTAATAGATGAGTACACAAGGAAACATAGTGAGCACAAAAATTGTCAAGATTATAAAGGCATTGTGTAAAGGATAAACATCACCAAAGCTCTGTTTGGGGAAACAAAATGGCAAGATTCAAGCAGGTCATGGTTCAGAAATGATGACAACCATGTGAGTGAAGGTACGGCTGTGGCTGCGGAGGTAGGTAACTAGGCTAAGCTTTGAGTGAGCATGGAGTAATGGTTTAGTAAAAACAATGAATACCAGGAGGGGAGGTGTTATTGCTAGAGCTATGTAGTAATAATATATTAGTTGTGTATTGGTTGTTGTAGAATACACGTTACTCTCCATTTGCTTATCAAGTTCTTCCACTGTGCTTCTTATCATTAAAGTAGTTGCAATGAAGCCAGAGTACCTTTTGCACTCCACCAGTGCTACGTGTTTTCAAATCTATACACAGGCTCGATATGAACTATTTTCTTTCTCTCTATTGAAAGAGAGGTAGCCATATGTGGAATGGGTTGTACCATGACTGTGTTTACTTAAAATGTACCTATCAGGAGTAAACATTAGAACACAAAATCACTAATCAATCATCAAACATCTTAATAAGAACCAATCTAGGAAGACAGCTAACAAATAAAGTCTGCTATTGATATCTTACCCTGGCTGGGGAGTCAAAGGCCAAATTGGACCCAAGTATAGGTATTTATTCGGTACATACACAATCTCTAGACTATCCTGATGCATCAAGATAGGGATGTGGAATGTGGCTCAATGACAATTGCCTACCAGTCAGCGAAATGGTGAGGTCGAAGAGAAATAATATAGGATGACTGAAATATATAGCAGTACACAGTCTCCTGTCAAATAACTGCTCTCTTCCATGCTTGCCTGCAGACTAAATTCCCAAGGTTGGTGACCCAATACAACTGGTTACAAAACCCAGTTTAGTGCAAGTGAAACAGGAGTATAGCCCTTCATACCCAAGAAGCCTCCTTCTGTGACTTGCTAACTAGTTATCTACGGAGGAAACAGGACCTCCTGAAGTTCTGTCAGTCTGAAAACAAATATTCAATTTTTTTTCTTTTTACAGTCCTCTGTGCATGCCATGAGGGAGGATATACTTGACCAACTCACAAGTACCGGTCATCGTAAAGGTGCTCATAAACACCCCGAGCAGCCCCATCATAGTTAAAACAACACGGCACATCATCATCAGACCAACCACTTTACCTACAGTGGATAATGTGTTGACACAAAAATAAAACCTAAATAAACACTAATGATCTAATATTATTCTAACCCAAAAACTATTGTGTTCCACTCTCCCTCTTTTAATGTTGTAGTACACTGCAAATAGTAGCCTAGCTCTCCATTTGTTAATTGATGGCGGTCTGGGGTCAAACTAGTGCTTCATAATAGTCCATCTAGCCAGCATAATCAAGTAGACTACCCCAACACCTATCCACCAAGTCAGACCTGGCAATATTGGGAGTAGGATATGGTCTAACGACATTGTAAACTGGCAAAGAGATTGTTCTACTTCTTTCCAGAAAGTTGTGATGTGATTGGATTCAGATTAGGTGCATATGATATTTGATTGTAGAGTCCCACACCGATTACAAAATGTTAACCCGCCGCCAAACTTGCCAATTTTCCTAGGGCTATACAAAAGGTCATAGATTGTAAAGAAATGATCTGCCTACCTGAAAAAGAATCGAGTGTACTGTGCATTTTACTAATACCGAGAGCCCAGTTATCTGTACTGTTAGACCTAATTGCATGGCCGACTTTAACTCTAATCTTAGAATCATCTTCTGACCCCTCCTCTAATAACCATTTTTAATAGAATTATGACTTCTTTGGGACCTTCTCCAAAGACAGCCTAACTTCCAGTTCTTTATAACCATAATCCCATCTCCAATTGCAACATTTGTAGATATTTAAAGATAGAGTTGTTGACCAATCTTCTCTTCCAAGACTGCCTTAGGGAGTAGTTTCTGGTCTGGAAAAAGATCGCTAAACTATACAAACTCTGGTGTTCTTAGGGGGATAGCCAAATCATCTCTAAATAATCCTAAGCTACCAATATCCCTCCAAATTGGTGTAAACGTTGATGTTTCTGGGATGGAAAAACCCTGGTGAATATTATTCCACACTGCTGACCAGACTCTTAAAGATTTAAGCTTGACCTTTTTAAAGAATTTCTAGTCCGCAAACTCATGCAAAAGCCATCGCCTATCATGGGGGGCGGGGCGTCCAGCAAATGTATTATCCTAGTCAGGCCATGTAACCGTGTTGGCTTCTCTGATAAGAGTGGAGCCAAGTACTTCAAATGCGTAGCCCAGTAGTAAAATTGAAAATTAGGGAGTGCCCAACCTCCCATATATGGAGATCTAGAAAGGTTTTTTTTCCAAGAAATTCTCAGTACCTTCTGAGCGCAGATAAAACCAATGATCATTCCCTGTAATTTCTTAAAGAAGTCTCTTTTAAGCCATATAACCATATTTTTAAAAAGAAAAAGCTTGCGGAAGGATCATCATTTTCACTACATTAATTCTCCCCGCTAGGGATAAGGTTAGTTTTTTCCCATCCTTTCAGGGCCCGACAGGTTTTCGATAAAAATTATGATATATTTATCTGTTCTGTAACTAAAGGGGATATTGAAATCTGAATACCTCCTTATCGAAAAGATGCGACCCTGTACTCCAGTGGGAACTGGGAGTTCCAGAGCATCGCCCTTGTCTTAGCAGCATTGATTTTATATCCTGAGATTGTTACTGTTAACAAATTCTTATACCGCGCCACTAGCCCATAGGCCTCAGGGCGCATCCAACAGACAGATTGCGCCGAACTACGTCAATATCCCCGTTGTGTGATTTTGAAGGGCCTCAGGAGAGGAAGACTATGAGGTTATCTGCATATAATTTGACTTTAGTTTTGAGGGCATGGGCAATAAAAAGGGGAATAGGATCTGACGCCCTTTAATTTTTTGGCCAACGGTTTGATGCATATTGCGACCAGCAGAGGCAACAAGGGGCATCCATGCTGGGTACCTCTTGAAATATTAAAATCTTCTGACACCAACACTTGCGCTGTAGGTCCTTGGTACAGCGCCCCGATCGCCTTCCTAAAATAGGGTCCCAAACCAACATGTTACAATAGCCTAAATATATACCCCCAGTTAACACAATTGAAAGCCTTCTTGGCATCGAACGTCATTGCAGCCATAGGTAAACTGCCTGTGAGTGCCAAGTCAATATTGTACTGGAGGTGGGGATGTGTTGGACTCCAAGCACTTCTCCTCGTGGCGATGAGTAGAGGCTTCCCTTGCTCTTCCCTCTGCTGGATATTTAGAGACAATACCCAGGCAGCTGGATGAAAAAGGGGGCCCACAAGGCCCAGTGGTGTTTTTCCTTGTGGCTCTGCACCTGCAAGACAAAATATGAAATCTATGTTTAATGGGGGAACCCAAATGGGGACTGGATAATTCTGTGGTTCTAGACTGTGATTGAGAACACACGCTCACCAATGTATAACCCCCTAGATGCTCTATACCGGGTGCAGG
>JAVHNH010000011.1:0-17225 GCA_034783935.1 Desmognathus catahoula
GACTGAGAACTGCAGCGAGTGAGCCCTAACTTCATCAGGAGGGAGGGGGTTCTCCCCCTGTGAGAACATATTTGAAAAAACCCTGACAAAATCACACATTTTTCAGTGAGGCGGCGCCCCTTTCTGCCCTTGTTTGCGGGCGCCCCTGTGCCACCGCACTACTCGATCCCCCTCGAGCCGGCCCCGATCATGGTTGTGTTGGCGATCAGAGATTCCGAGTGTAATATCAAACAGGAGCAGAGCAATAGCATACACAAATATCTGGTGGCTGACCTTTGTCCTATTCAAAGCAGTGTCCTATTCAGAGGGGAGGTGGGGTACTATGGCCTGGGGTTCTCAATCCTGTTGTCATGTCATCAGATACATTTGTTGCTAGTATCGACAGGTGGGCTTGTCAGAACTTACCCATGTGTCAAACCCATCTGTTCTGCTCAAGCTTGAATCCTGGTCAGTACAATCACCTGAATTGTCCACTGGCAGCAGAAAAACGCAAGTGGCAGTGTTTTTCCCTTAAAATTCTGCCAGTGGAGTGCCCACTGTCCACCAGGGACACATGCAGGATCGTGTGGGTGACAGTGGGAGCGCTCGTGACCACTCCACCCCCAACCATGCAAAACCATGTCTTCCCACTGGTTATGGGTTCTGAGAGTAAACGGTCCATCTCATTTACGCACACCCTCTTTCCTTCCCTTTGTCGAAGCTGGCTCCCAGGCCATGCCTTCCTTGTGTGGGGATACCCTGTTCTTGTGCTCTAATGATGTGAGTCGGAGAAGCAGGCTGACATTCCCAAGTCTGTAATAATTGCTATCATTGTCTGTACAGTAGCAGTTCCTACTATTGCGCCTTTATTGTTCAAATGGGAGAGAGCCTTGAAGGGAGGGGAGAGATGAGAGAGCAAAGAAGGAAGGAAGGGGTGGGCACAGATGGAAATATTTTAGCAGGAGGGGGTAAAGGTAGCTAGAAAAATGGAAAACGAAAGGCAACAGAGGAGGAAACTTGGAAAAGAGGGGTGATCAAAGGGGATTGAATGATGAAGAAGATGTGAAGACAAAAGAGTTGGAGATGTGGTGAAAAAAGTTAAGGAGCGTGGTGTACGAAGAAGAAAGATAGATAATGCCAGGACAAAAAAAGTTCCAAAATGAAATATATAACATCCCTGTAGTAACCTGAGATGAGATTATGAATTTTGACATTTTCCAATGGCTGGAAATGACTATCTTCCGCTGGCAGCTAATATAAAGAACCACAGTTAATACCGTCTCTCTTGAATATCGAGGCATCCCATTATAGGAGATCAGTTAGATTGTCTGAGGAACTGTCACCTTTAATTTTACTGTCAATAATAGAGGGAACTGCTGACTTGACCATCGACGAATTGGCTGCATAGGAAGGATCCCAGTAAGATTAAATGTTTGACCGCTTGGGAGAAGACTTTTCCCTATCATAAAACGCTGCACCATTGGGCTCCACATGTAGGCGGTTGGTTTATTAAGGAGTGTGACATTGCTTGAAAGAATCTTCGGAAAGCCATTAAAGCAGTTCCTGGGACCCAGGAGATGGTATTTGAAGCAAAGAAAGTGTATAAAAACACAGTAAAGCAAGCAAAAATGTTGTTCCAAAATAAACAATGAAAATGTTAAGAATCCCAAAGCTTTTTGGTTACCTATAAATTCATAAATTCATTGCTGAATTAAAAAAAGTGTGTCCTGTATTGCAGACTCCTCTATTGACGCAGTTGATTGGGTTAAACACGTTAAGTCGCTATATAATGAAGACTTTGGCTTTGGAACCAACAGGGTCTGAGATATTAGGTGCCTCAAGAAATGAATGGGGTTTTATACATTTTGTACTCTATCGAAAACAAGTAGCTGTCTCAATTGACTCTTTGAAATATGGTAAATCTCCGGGGCCTGATATTATATCCCTTTAAATTTTAAAAAAACATAAAAGTTTTTGAGTATCAGTTCTCACTATAAGGTGCAATGATTTGATTGTTGCTAAATCCTTTCGTAAAACTTGGAAACTGTCTAAGATTGTTCCTTTAAAAAAAGGGCTGACATCCCTGCTAAGCAATTATAGGTCAATTTCTTCATGTTGTATTTTACACAAAACTTATCGATTTTATCCGTCTTTGTACAGGAATGGACAGAAGCCTATCATAATTTAGCTGAATCACACAGTAGGGTTTCGGTCCTGGGAAGGGGACAAGTGTTGAGTTTTTTAATTTGTACATTATGATGGCAAAATATACAGACTCAAGAGACCGATTATATGTAACTTTTGGATATAAAAGCTGCCTTTGACACAGTTAACAGGGCATTACTGTGGGATATTTTAAGGCACAAAGGTCTTCCATCAGATCGTGTAGATATTTTACGCCTTCTATATACAGACCTCGAGGCCCAGGTAATCATTAGCAGAGGAACAATTGTGATACACCCCTTTCGCTCATCACCTGGGGTCAGGCAGGGATGCCACTGGCACCAATTTTCAGTTTATTAAGATGGTCTGGATAAGTATTTAAAAGCACTCGCATCCGACGTCCCACAGATAGTGAGAGAGCTGATGTTGCTCCACTCCCACGCGGATGATGCAGTCCTGCTGGTTAGAAGTCCTATGGCTCTTGGTGGGTGGCTATATTCTGCACCTGTAAGTATTAAACTCAAGCTCAATACCCGGAAACCGAAAGGAATGGATCTAAAACTATCGAGAACAAAGCATTACACCTTATGAGTTTTAAAAAAAATGTCAAGTTGGAGCAAGTTTGCCATTTTGATTACTTGGGTGTAGGATTTCCTCTGTCCTGGGGAAAAATGATCAAGATACCGTTAATTTGTGTTAATAGTGTTTAATAACCCGATACAAGAGTTCCTGAAATTTTGGCTGGGACAACTACCTTTGCTTTCAAAAAGAATTTTGAAGGACTTCACAAACCATCGAAGCTCAGTTGGTAATCCATGGTTGAAGCACTTGCAGATACTCTGTACAAGAATTGTAGAGCAGAACAATTGAAATGATAAGTTGCGTTATCTTCGTGTTCTCGCTATTTTTGGGAAATTAAAGTTTAGTTTGTGTCACCAGGCGTTACTAGCAAAAGTAACAGTTCAAAATGACTGTTTGCCCAAGTGGAAACTCCCTTAAATATTGCAGTTGGCATTTGTAACACAAGAAGAATTTTGCTTACAACATTTAGGTTACATGTTTTTGCTCTGGCAGAGAGAACTTTCTCACAGTGTAGTAGTCGGACTGTGGACCTTAAATATGTACGTTGAAGGGGTTTGGAAGATTGATGGAAGTGACAATATTTAACCCTTTTCATGCTTAGCCTAGGTTGAGGTATCTCTTAGGCCCGAGGAGGAGCTCCAATTGGCGTCAAGTAAAACCAATGATATTTCATTCCAGAAATTTAAAAAATTGTGTTTGACAGATTGTTTTCTTTCAGCTGTATATTTTATTACAAAGTTATTGCAGCTGCCCTCCTGTTTATGATTATTTGTGGTACGAAATTAATTGCAAGTGCCTTTCTGATGGTTTTCTACAAAGTCTGGTACAATTTTTATTTGTTGTGTTAAGGCAGTTTTGAATATTTTATACTGTTTTTATTGGGCAAAATCTTTTTTATTTGGAGGTTTCTGGTGGCTGGATGGGAAGCAGAGTGAAAGCATGGGCCAAGCTTCACCTAGAGGGTGAACGACTTTCAGGCAGAAGATTAAAACACACCTATTTTAGTTGTATTCACGTGTGTTTATTTTTGAACCATGTGTTGTCCCTATTTTATGTCAACGCTTAGCTGCCGATGGGCGATAGCGTTATGTAAGCAGAATAAATAAATAGATGGATGCAAAAATGGCGCACTTGTAGACACATTATTTATTCTGAGATCAATCCAGGAAACTGAGGGAGAAGCATCATTATAGAGAGTCTTAGCAAGAGGGGTTGGTAAACTTGCAGAAGGACGGCCAAGTGCGATGCATAAGGAGAAACTGGATGGGACAGAGAGGAGTGGTGTAAAGACACCGCTACCTGTACCGCTGGAGTGAAAAATGCATTGAGAAAGTAAAAGAAGCACAGAGAGGGGGTTTTGATTGTCAAAGACAGGCGGCCACGGATAGTGAAGGAACAAATTGAGAGAGTCAACGTGGGAGCTGACAGTTTGAAAACAACTGTGCATGTGTTGATGGGGTTTATGTAAATAGAATGTTCCACTCCGACAAGTTTGACTGTGCGCCTTTAAAAGGTCATATTAAGGGGCTAGTTAAAATAAGGGGGGGTGATGGGTCTCCCCCGCAGAGCAGGGGTGCGGGTGGCGACCCCCGCAGGTTAATTTAGTACAACAACCTTTTAAAGTTAAGCAGTAAAATTGGTCGAAGTAGAAAATTTAACCAATATACCTAGATCCATGTTGAAGCAAGGCAAGGGGGGAAAATGCAGAACAAATAAGCGAGAGGCCTTTCCAGCAAAGTGAATGGGTAAGGGAATAATGTGTAGAATGTCTGAGAAGAGAAGAGAAAGCACCAGTAAAAGCGAGCGCCAGGGGAGGGAGCCTTCAGTTACAAAGGGAATGGTAAAGTGATGGAAGATCAAGGAAAATTTGAGTAAAAAAAGTTTGCTCATTGCAGACTTCACTTCATACTTGAAGCCGGAAGAGTGAAAATGGGACAGGAAACAAGTCAACGGCAGTGTCCGCCCACAGAAAACGAGTGTGAGCATAGAAGCTTATTCCACGTAGATGCCTCCGTTTAAAACAGAGAGTTCTCTGTTTTAAACTGAAGTTTTTGCCACGTTGTTTGAAAGTGCGATTTTTAGCTCGCTTTTGCTTCACACTGCACCGAGTTCATGTTACAAACCTATTTGAAGCAAATCTTTGTTAAAATTTTGGGATGGAAGGTCAGCAGCCAATTTTATTTTCCATTGAACTTTGGATTTGAACTGAGGCTAGGATTGACGTCAGTCGGACTAGGATCTAAAATGCAATCGAACACTAGAAAAAAAGTGGACCACATATTTGAATAAAATACAGTCAAATGCGAACAAGTGTCCCAGTTAGGCTGAAAAAGTGTCTCACAGGGATTTGCCCAATTTGACTGAACCCCAGTCCAAGCCCGAGTTAGGTTTGGGTTCAACAAGGCACTGTGCATTGGAATGCGGGGTTGACACTAGGAAGGTGCATGTGGTGAGGTGTTCATTGCCTCAACTCCTAGTCGGGGAGATGCAGTGGGCTAAAGACTGACAGAGTTACTGGTTCCTTGATGGAACAGTGTGTTCTACAACAGTGTGCAGCAAAAGCGAACTACTGTAACTGCAAGTTTGCTCATATGCAGGCTATGAAATGCGCAGCCAAATCCCTACACAAGAACAACAAAAGCATAAGTTCCAGTCACCTGTCATAGCAGCATGATGCCTCTTCCTTCTTGTGCCGCTCCCAGCAGCTTCTGTCTAGTGGAAGCAGGTCCTTCCATGTTGTCACTCAGGGTGCTCCTCCTCCTTCCTCCCGCCAGTTCTGTATAGTCCCTCTGACAGCACTCTGGAGTAAGACGTTAGAGCAGGGGATGACCTCCCCCACTGCAAGTCCCTTGCACCTCTCTTCGCTACTTCTGCCATCCCTCCTCCATTTTGTTGATACCATGAACTCATGCTTTTTAAAATAAACCTCTCCATGACCCTGTGCCCTACTGACTTAACCTCATGCCGCATGCCCTTTAGCCTCTTTCCTCGCAACATTGGTTGATGCGGTCATCAGCAGCGGCACTGTTTTAGAGAACGCTTTGTTTTAAACAGTCAGGTTTTGGCCATGCTGTTTTGAAAGTGTGGAATTTAAGCCCACTGTTGCTGCAGGATGTCATGACCCCAAATCCCCAGTGACAAGCTGGTGGAGCCGGTTTCTTTCCTGTTCATGTTCAATCATCAGAAAGCACGCTTCATTGACGCACTGCTAGCATCTCCAAAGGCAACACCGACGCCTTTTGTGCAGATCCCAAAATGTAGTATGTTAAACAGCAATTAAAGGCGGCACAATTGGAAATGAGTTAAAGAATTTGCTCACGGTTTTAAATTGATACAAGGTAGGTGTTCCAGACCCTGCACACTTTATTGTATATTTCCATACCTGTCTTCTCCTTATAAACAATGTATTTAAATAAATGTATTAGGGGTGTACCGAATTCGGCTTCTAATTCGGATTCAGACGCAAATCAGGTATTCTGCATCCGTCCGAATGTTTCAAAACATTTGCGCTGAAGCCAAAAAGCAGTATTTGTCCTTTGCCTCAGGATGGGCTTCACACACAGTGACAGTAATATATGTGATTACTACTAGTCTATAGAGTGTGCGTATATATGGTATTATATATGGTAGTGTTATATAATATATTTATATAATACAAATTATGTAAAATAATACTATGCAATAACAAAAACAACTATTCAGTTTCGGTCGAATTGTTGGCCTTCTATTCGGTATTCGGCCAAATGATAAAAAAGGCATTCGGTACATCCCTAAAATGTATAGGAATTCAAGTACCATAATGCATTGGGCTGTGAGTTAATAAAAGATGCCTTTGCTTTCTCAAATAATACTTCTATGTCATTTGTTAAGCCATTATTCATTTTGATCTCAACCCTATTGCATTATTTGTTGTCAAACTAATTGCGTTATGTTTAATTGGATGAATTGTAGGGCTCACACTGTGCCATGCAAATGTCTTTCTCGGATTGTAGATGGTGGTGTCGCCCAATGTGACACCAGTGATGATATCTCAATTAACACACACTGCTGTTTTTTTCCTTCGAGCCATACAGGTGTCGCCCAAAGCACTACACTCAACTTACAGGAATCACATTAACGGCAGTCCCACACAGCCCTACAGAAAAGCATTGCCATCTTCAACCAAGCAAAATATCCTTGCACTTACACACAAGCTTACCAGGTCAACATCCCTGTGTCCACTGAAAGTACTCCCAGTACAACCCAGTCAGTTTACAAATGTTTCAAATAGTGCACTCCATTTCAACCCCAATAGCTCTTTGATGAACCACAGCCCAGTTCATACTCCTAGCAAGATTGATAGTCCAATGCTACCACCATGTTCTGCTAGAGAATTGATTCCAGACTAGCATTACCATCCTTTTCAGTACAGTTGGATCCCTGTATGTTAATATTGTTACTCTCTAGCACTATTACTGTTTTCCCCCAGGATACAACATGTAGAGCATTCTTTGTCGTTAAGGAAGCAGAGAGAATCGTGGAATATGAGATGGCATGATTTTGTATTTCAGAGGCTTTTTTTTTTACGTCCTCAGTTAGCATAATGACCATCGTAGGTGTAAGCGACAGATGATAACACTTATACACACCGATTGCTAGAGAGACATGGCTATTTCCAGGCCATACTTCGAAGAGTATAGAAACCATGTTCTTTCCACACATCATAGGACAACCATCTTTTCTTACGATGGAGGGGAGTGGAAAGCCCCGAGACATTGCCTCTTCAAAAAGGCAAGCTATTGATATTTCATCTGACGATCATTCGTCTTCAAGATCAAAAAAATCTAGAAAGTAAAGCGGAGCCCAATAACCAATAGAATCTAACTGTGGACGTCGTAATAATGAATGTGCCACAGTATCCAAAAACATAGTTTCCTTTAATATTTCCCACCACCTAAATTCATTTGGAGCATCTTTACTAATCCAGTTACACATAATTTCTCTCCTTGCGGTAATTATCATCATAAATACAAGCTTATCCCAGTGTATCTGACCCTCCCAACGATACGAGCCCTCCACAACACTTGTTACATCCAATATCACTGGGATTTTACATAGGAGAGTTATCTTTACGGTGACCTTGTTCCAAAAATCCAACAGTGCGGGGCATAACCAAAGCATGTGCATCGTATCCACTCCTTCCCCACCAACCCCACATTTTGGACACAACTTGACAGAGGCGAAAATCTTCAGAAGCCGAGCTGGAGTATAATACAGTCTATGGAGCGTAAAGAAATGATTACGTCGTAACGATGCACTTCTCAGAATTGCATTTCCCATTTTAATTGATCTAGACCAGTCTGCTTCCGAAATCATAACTCCCTCCTGTAACCATTTTCCAATTGTAGATGCATCGTCTTCCATCCGGGCGGCCAATAATTTTCTGTAGGCTTCTGAGATTGCACCCCGGGAGACGCCAGACTTGAACAGCCAAGCCTCAGAATCAAATATTGGGGAGCCCGCCCCAGGGCGATTTAGTTTGCGTGCTAAATTACTTATCTGTAGATATTTAAATCTATTTATAGGGAGAGCACATCTCTCCTCCAACTCATGCAGTTCTAGTGCCTTACCATATGGGAGAAGGTCATACAAATTCTTGAACCTTCCTGCCCTGAAAAAATTTGCCTCATATCAATATGGTATTCAATAGGACAATAACCTGATACTTTTGGGAGTTGTAACCAGTGCCTGACTTTCAACCAGATTGAGATCATATCTCTGATAGTCTTAAATTTGACTTTTTTGAGGTGATGTGGGCTTACAAATTTGTACAGATACCCACACGGGGAGTCTGGATAGATCATTCTGGCTACTACGTCATCATGTGCCCCTTCTGAAAAGACCCCCCATGACTTCTTGCAACATGCCCAATAATATCTAGTAACATCTGGGAGAGCAAGACCTCCATTTGCCTTATCCCTTTTTAGCTGTATTTCAGAGGCTTAAGAGAAACTCCTGGATCTTTCCTTTGATGTGAAAGGACTGTATGTCAATCCCACTGATGACCTACTATAAATTTGCGCACAGAAGTTGTTCGGCATGCAGTGTCCTGATAAACGTTTTTATCTATCTAGCTAAATGTAATTCGAAAATTATCACAGTCTGCAGCTATTACATCTCAGCAAACTACAAACTTTCCTTTATGGCTCTGCCTTCAAAGGCATGTAGAGCCAGGTTTGTGCATTGCTCTCATGTCTTAATTTACAGCAGAACTAAAAGCAAACAAAAGAAACACAATTGTTAGTTCTCTCCATCACCAAACAAGAAGACAATAATGGGTGGGGGGGGAAGGTTGGTCTTCAGTAAAGTTTGGAGGAGAACTAGTTTAGGAAACTTGTGTGCTTTCGGTAATGACGAATATTGTCAAACTCCCTGCCCTACACAAGCTCTTTCCCCAAATACAGAGCTAGTTTTGCTAGAATTGCCTCAGGAATTCAAAAAGTAGTGTTATTTTTATTTACATTAATTTAATTGGGTTGTTTGCATTTTGCTAGATGCGACCTTGCGGTATCTGCGGATCTGGAACCCCTTACTGTGACACTGCAGAAGATTTACTGGACAAGATTTCAGGGTCAAGCATCATCATAGGTCACTTTGAATATATATGAAGCCTCCAGGATAAAGTGATTAGAAGAGGGAGAAAAGCGTGGGAAACTACTGGCCTGGCAGCTCAAAAGCGAATATACTAAGTCTAGGATCAGCGAAATTAGGCAAGATCAATATTCACCCCAGACAAGCTCGATGGCTAAGATTATGAAGATGTTTTACCACTTTTTATAGTCAACTATACACGTACGACATAAATCCACCGAGGTAGCAAATTGACCAATATTTAAACACCCTGACCCTCACTTTGTTACATGAAGAGTAGTCAGCACCATTAGAAGCCCCTATCTTGGATGATGAGATACGGGAGGCAATACGCGGTTCAAGGGAGGCAAGGCTGTGGTACTGATGGTATCCACGCAGAATGGTACAAAAAACATACTGAGGTTTTGGCTCCATTGCTGGTCCAGGTGTTTAAAGACATATGGGACACAGGATAGGTCCCATCATCTTGGGCCTCATCTCATATCACTGTGATAGGGAAAGACAGGAAAGATTCATGTTTGCCGGGGTCGTATAGACCAATATCCCTATTGAATGTTGGCAATAAGTTATTTTCTAAGCTATCGGGATTCGCCCAAGTAAAGTAATAGGAATTTACCGAGGATAAACCCTTGCTGATCGACATTGATTATATTACCTGTCAACTCTGACATCCTGTTAGGAATCCAGTGCCTAGACCGCCCTTATCACGCACTCCTCACTTCAGACCTCCTTCAGTACACTTATATCCACAGGGCCGGCTTCTTCAACAGCCTTGGTCATTTCAGCAAAGACACAGCATACGTCCTAGACTGTGGTGAGAACGCGTGCAGGTAGCCGGTTACGGCAAACTATGCTCGAACTACAAATATGGCCGCCGCCGTTTTGGTAGCGCTAGTCCGTCCTCTGTGTTGATCACTGTTAACTGAGTTAACGCGACCGGGCGTCCTTAAAAGGAAGACGCCGGCGCTAGAGAATCGCTTGCGCCCAACAAGCGGACCTCGTGTGAACTTTGTTGTCGATTCCTGTGATTCTGCTGCTACGTGTTACGCTAAGTTATCCTGCCTGTCCCTGACTATTCTCTTGCCTTGCCCTTGTGTTGTTATAAGTCTCTGCTGGTTTATTGACCCTTGGCTTTCCTCCTGACTCCTCTTGTGCATTCGCCCCTTTGTTACCTTAAGCTGCCCGGACTAATAATTTTTAGGGCGATAAACTTTGATGCGTGTTCTAACTTTTTGACCCTGGGGACACAGACTGTCAAGGTAACCCCTGCACATCATTCATGTGCTGAAAGAGTACATTCTAATGCATGCAGTGGTGGGTGATTTGCGTTGGTCGTGCTAAGTTTGCTACCCAGAGTGCCTGGCGATATGTGGAAAACAGGAATTTTTACAGGTTTTTGGCCAAAAACACCACAAAAAAAGGCAACCTAACATGCTTCCATCAACACGGGGCGCCTCACCCAGCATAGCCCTACTCCCTATGACTAAGCCGGTACAACCCATGTGTGGTTGCACCCAAGCCACTGGCGAGGGGAGGCCACAATACAAGACGTGGTAATGTTCGGAAAACTACTGAATTTTTAGCACGATAAACCTTGATGCAAGGGGAGGGCACAAAACGAAATGGGGTGATTGATTCTTAATTAGGATGTCAGTGTTGCAAAGGTTTTGTTTTGTGCCTGAAGTGGCAAGGCTTTTGAGAAACCAACCAACACCATACTGTTCTGGAAAGAGGACACACTGATGTACCGAGTGATGTGTGACTTGCGAGGGTTGCCCTAGGTTCTTTACCCACAAAGCCTGGTGGAAAGTGGAAAAGTAGCAAAAATTACTGTTTTTTAGGAACATTGGCCTCAAAACAGATGTTGCAATGTGAATGCAACTACGCAAACTACCTTATCCTATGTACCCCTACTCCTTACAAGTAAATTAGTGCCCAAAATGCATGGGTGCACCAAACAATGGAGGAGATAGGGGCACAAAATGATGGGTGTGGCCATCTTGGATGCTGGAGGACTTCTCATGGTGTGCACTGAGTGTCAGAGGTGCTCAGGGGCCAATCCCATGCTGCTACTGCAGTGTGAAGGGGCAGATAAGGGCTGTGCAGGGGTGCCTGAATGCAAGAAAGAAAAATAATTATGTATTTAAAAGACTGCAAGGAGTAAGAAAAGTCTGTTTTTGCAGCAAAGGATTCTGGGATAGGTAGACTGGGTGGGGGCCATCTTGGAAGCTCAAGGACTTCTCATGGTGTGCACTGAGTGTCAGAGGTGCAGAGGCAATCACTGTGTGCTCCTGTCCATTCTTGTTTGGGTGCTCTGGGGCACTTTCTACCAGAGGCCAAGTGTGATTCATATGTAAATTGTGCACATTTTTTCTCAGTATTGACAATGCTAAGGGCTAACATGCAATGTCTTGGTAGCCAATAGAAGGTATTGTCTAACAGTGAAAGCAAGGGAGCACCAAAAAAAGAGCACAGCAATCTATGCATGCAGGCATTGCTGGCTGCATGCCAGTGATGCCTGCATCCCTAAGTGACAGCAACACCCTCAGCATTGACTGACAAAGCTGAGGGTGGTGGCTATTGAGCAATGTTTTGAGGATCATAGAAGATATTGTCCAAAAGTGAACACAAGTAGAAGCACCCAACAAAGAGTATCCATGCAGGCACTGCTGGCTATTCATGCGGCAGCACCGCCCTCAAACTTCTGGACAATAAAGAAATAGATGGGGCATTGTGCTATTGGTACTGTATGTTAATGTTTACATATGTTAAGATTTCCTATTGAATAGCAATGCCACAGGCAGCAGACATAAATAGCATACTGTACCACATGTCATTGCATGACGTTGTGGGCCCACTTTGGTGGCACACAATTATAGTTTAGTTTAGTTTATTCATTTCTTAGGTGCAACTAATACACATGGTTTCTAGGCACCCCAGAAACCCCCACACCCCAGTTAATAAAAACAAGATAACAGAAAAAAGATAAGAACATGCAGGGGGAAGAGGATAAGGGCATATATACTGTATATAGTAATTGATGTCACGTCTAGCTACCCACTTCTAGCTGACTACAATTACTGTACATAGTAATTGGGTCACTCAGGGCATGGAATAATTGAAATCCTATAGCAGCCTGGGAAAACACGCACAAGTTCATTGAAACCACAACATATATACAATATAACTTTTTAGGAAGCCAACAGCGGGACATACAGTAAATGTACAGTAGAGTGAAAAATGAAAGAGCCAGACACCAGAATGCACACAAAACAAAGATGTGTGCTTTAAAGTGTGCATTGATTCCAAATGAAATTGAGGTCTGTGGTGCCCCTGTAAACAGACTGCCAAACAGTGCAGTGCACTGACAAGTACAAGTTTGCCCTTTATGCCTGCAAGATGATGTGGTACACTACAATACTAATAATACAGACATGCACATACTGTATAGGCACACATAAAGTACAGTAAATGTACTGTAAAGGACGTGCAGTCAAATGTGGCCCCACCTGTGCTTCAGTATTCTGGTCTAGCGACATCTGGTGGGTGCAGAAGCATACTAGACTAAGCCACTTTTGCCTGCACCTGTGAATATGAATTCCCTTCGAGTGACATATGGTAGGTGAATATGGGTACTACACAATACCGGCCCAGATCACCTGACTTATTACAGCTAATCAGTGCTAATCAGTTTCTGTGCTTGTGCAGCAGACCATCGACTAACCGTCAGCCTTACCCCTGAGCAGTATAGCATAATAATCCGTCAGCCTATAAACTTTGGCGTAATTGCCATTGGGGATGTGGACTGCGGCCTTAATACATAGATCTAACATTTCATTCCTTTGATAGAAAGATATGAAATATAAACATTTTGTTTTCTAAAATGGGCTTCAGGTGTTCACATGCTTTCCTGGTCAATGTGGAAATGGACAACTTTTTTCTCACACCTTCGGTCGAACTCGACCAAAGGTAAACCTCAGGTCGAAATTGACCTAGGCCTTTTTTCCTTTCATATACTCTGTAGGTCACCCTCAACCTCAGGTGTGTAGAGAAGGTATAAGGTATGTGTACCTTGCCCTTCCTCCTAGCCCACCCCTCTTTACTACCTCATTCCTTTCCTCACCCTCCTCTACCTGACCCCTCCCTTAATTTAAAAAAACGTAATAGCTCTTACCTTTATCTGGCCTGCTTGCCCCAGGCTTCCATCAGGTGTCTTGTCCCAAGACACCTGCAAAAAGTGCATCAGTGTAATCCAGCTTTGATAAAATAAACACGATGACAGAAGTGACCTGCTGGGAGAAGCTAAGGAAGGGCATAATTATGCCAATATCGGCAAGTAGCATGAAGCATGTCCTAAACACGGCTTTTGCATTCTCCATCAGGTCTAGCTTGTCATTGAGCAATGATCCTAGCCTTCTTGCTACTTTGGCTACAGTTGTTCAGGAGGCCGTGGGTCCTTTGCTCCACGTACCTATAGCTAGGTTCCTCTGGAATGAGGAGAATATGGTTCATCATTATCCTTTGTGTAATATCACTCATGCAGGCCTCCAGATCCAGTTACCTGCCTTACTGGTTCATATGGATCTTGTGTACAATTTGAGTGTCATCCGGGTAGTTGTAACAGGACAACCCTGCATGCATGGATGATTGATGCCAGAGGGGTCAAATAGATGTCAAAAAGCAGAGGTAATAACAGGGATCCTTTCAGTACACCAAACTTACAGTAGGATTGTATGCCAGTGAATGCATCTGAAGACAAGCATTAGTAATGCCAACCTTGTCTGAGTTCACTGTTATTGGATTATGTATGTAGGAAATATTTTTCTTTAATTATTAAATTATCTCTATCATTTGTTAGTATTTCAGCAGCTCCAAGTTTAAATAGGTTCTGCCATCACATTAACTACAAAAGGTCAATGTATAGTTTATGAAAAACTGCCTAAAATGACCTTTTGCATTTATGACAAGAAGTGCCCTGTTGCAGAGTGAGCCACTCTGAGGTGGCACACTCTGCAACAGGGTACTTTTTGTGCTCAAAAGGGCTCAGGTTATTGCTGGGCACTGCTTCGGGGACCGCCCCGTGGTTACTTAGTAGCAAAAAAGGCTGCAAGGGCCCTGTTGCAGAGTGGGTCAATGGCAGGTGGCCCACTCTGCAATGGAGCACTTCTGGCAAAAAAGTGCAAAAAGTAATGGGCTCTGCTAATGGGCTTCCCCTTAGCAGTGATCATGACTTTTTAGGGCACTTTTAGGTAAGAAGTAGCCTGTTGCAGAGTGGGCCACCTGCACAATCTATCCAACCATCCATCCAACATCCATTCATTCAACCAACATCCATCCATCCATCCATCCATCCATCCATCCATCCATCCATCCACCCACCCACCCACCCACCCATCCATCCATCCATCCATCCATCCATCCATCCATCCATCCATCCATCCATCCATCCATCCATCCATCCATCCATCCACCCACCCATACACCCATCCATCCCATCTATTTACCCATCCATCCATCATCTATCCCAACCATCTACCCATCCGTCAATCCATCCATCTACCCATCCATCGGGCTACGGCATGGTACAAGTGAAAAATAACAAAATAAATAAAATAAAAATAAATATCATTTAAACATTTGGAGTGAACAGATATGCAAGTCCTTCCTTTGTGTTACAATATTCAACAACACAAATGAGAGACATGCACACCACAGGCATCTAATGAAGGCCTGTATCCCCTCCCTTCCTCACCAGACAACTGTCAACCATGATAGCTAAAGACAATGCCACTGCACATAGGGAAGCCTATATTAGAATTCCTAAACCCTGATGATGTTTTTTGGCCTCTAACAATACAGAAACAAGTGCCCTGCAGTACTGTTTGTTGAAGCCCATAGAACCTCTTACAATACTTTTCTGAGTGCCCAATTGCACTGTGCGTAATTGTGAGACACTCAGAAAAGTTAAAAAAGGGGGAATCAAGACCTGAACTATTTTATCAGATAGAAAGGAGATAATCCATCTATCTAAGTGCTGTATTTCCTACAGTATAACTATATGAGCCAGTCGGCTAATAGTGAGGTTATGGTCAACTTTGTTGAACACAGGTGACAGTGCAAGCAGGACCAATGCTGTGGCTCTGTATGTATATGCCTGCCATTTCAGGTCATCCCAGACCGATACCAGCACTGCTTCTTCCCCATGGGGTTGCGCTTGAGCTGGGTCTAGACCAGGCTTTTTGGGTAACAGTCTGATGTGTGAATGTTTATATTCTGTGGGGATAACACATTCTGGTGTGGATGCTATGGGAATCAGACCTTATGAGCTGCAATTCACAAAACATTTACACCACAAGTAACTACTTACACTTCAGGTGCACCTCCCATTAACTTCAATGGGAGTTACACACAAAGTGTAACTTACTTGTGATGTGAATGCTTTGTGAGTCTGGCCCTGTGGGGTATGAGTCACAAAACATTTACACTTCACAAACACCATTATTAAAGAGAATAATCTTTCCTGACAATTTGAAGACCCTGTGTACCCAGACTGCACCAGCAATCTCTGTGCTATCATCAAGGTTAGGCTTGTACCATTTTGGCTGCATCTTCTCTTTGCATGGTGCTAGGGCACCAGGCAAAGGGTACATTATATGTCCAATCCCACCAGTGCTATTTCTATGCTACTGAACTCTGAGTGCCCTTGAGAACTCTTGCAGGTGCAATGACTCTGACAATGTATTTTGAGGATGATCCCAGGATGACCCATGGCTGATATTTTAAAAAAGGACACTATAATGGGGAATCAGCTGTAGACAGAAGGCACAGTCACAACCTTTAGGTGAAGTGATTGCCTAATGGCACAATTGACTGGTGACCACAAGCCATGGAAGGAAATTACACAGAGACTCAAGGAGACCCCAACAGTAGTGGAGAACATGTTTAACCACTTCTCTTAACTCTACCACTTCCACAAGGGCTTCCAAAGTTTTTTCATTGTTCTCTTCCACTAACCAGTATTGTATTTTGGTCATGCAAAGGGCTTGTTCTGGTCATTTATTGAGCATTGGTTGCTGACCAACTATGAAAAAATGGTGAAACTCGTACCAAGGACTTAGGTGTATAGTGAAATGCATGCTGCAAACAATTGTGTTCTATAGTGAGCATTAGTGATTAGTATTCTATAGAACAATGGTATGTTTTCATTGCTGTCAGTGTATGTCAGCCGTGACTCCAAATAGTCAGTAGAAAGTTGGGTGTCTAGTTGGTAAAAATTAATTCACTTTATAGTATTCATCTTTTCTTCACATTATAATAAATTATGCTATGCTGGCAGCTTTTAGGCCTAACCCAGACATCCAATGTGTATGCTTGTGAGGGCTTCAATCTTTGAAAGGTGGAGCCATCTTTCCATTATTAGCACCAGACTCACTGGGTTCTCATCATAAATAAAAAACAATCTACACTTGACACCTTCACCCCAGTAATGAAACCTTCTTGCATGTGCTAGTCGAGTACCACACTCAGAAGGTGTACAAGAGCATGCCATGAGAGTCTGGTTCCAAAAAGAAGACTGAACCTCCTTGGCATGCTCTTATTGAACATAACTGTATAAGAGGTCTTATTGGGCACACACCTAAGTTAATAGAGCAGCAGACACCACCATTAACCACTGAAAAAAACCTGGTGATAACAGAGGAACATCAATCAGTGTGAGAAGTAAGTCAGTTATCAGAATGTACTGTAACCTGTGGTCAGTTTCCAGAATGTACTGTAACTGGTGCAGTCAGTTTCCAGAATGTACTGTAACCTGTGGTCAGTTTCCAGAATGTACTGTAACTGGTGCAGTCAGTTTCCAGAATGTACTGTAA
>JAVHNH010000012.1:0-16937 GCA_034783935.1 Desmognathus catahoula
CCACTGTCTTTAGCATTGAAACACTAACTTTTAATATTTAACAATCAAGCTATACATTTAAATGACAGTGGCGTCGTGAAATCAAATGTTTCTAGGTTTCAATCTTTGGAGGACTTCGTGGTTGGCCCTCGCTTTCTAGTGTCAAGATGGCTTTTCCGGATTGGGCAGGGGCACGGTTACTCGTTCAATTCCAAAATTCAAATGATTTTGCCGAATGGAGCTTTCCGGTCCATGTTCTGCTGATCTGCAGGCACCAGGTTCTCTCTTGGCACTTGTATGAGTCACTTCCTGCATCAAGAGTGTTATTGCTAACCTACACCATGGAGGTCCTGCTTCCTCCGTCCATTCTTACATGTATATTGATCTCAGGGCTCCCCTTGTCTGCCTATAGCTCAGCTGGGCTAGACTGCCACTGCTAAATGCAAGGATCCTGCCGTCATATGGTCAAGCATGTTTATGTATAATAGCTATCCCCATGCTTCTGTTTAAAATTGCGAGAGATGCCTGCCACCTGTGTAGTGTCCCCAAATTCCGCTGCCTTCTCTATAATGGAATACCCATGTTCCCTCTCTGTACATTGAGTAATGCATAGCCTGTGAAACCTGTTTTACAAAGGCTAGACCTGAAGTGTTTTCATCGACAATTTCCCCGTCTACATTTATATATGCATTTTGTGTCGACTGGGTTTGGTTCAGAGCGCCGTTTCACTGAATCTGAGTAAACTTAAAATTTGGAACTAACTACACATCCTCCTTAGGAGGACGTGTAGTTAGTTCCAAATTCCCCGTGGTGTGTGACCTTGAACACCTTTGATTTTCATCTTAGAACCCGGCTCACTGTTTACTACCTTGAACATCTCGACTTCATGGTCCAATCCCGGCTCCGCCATTAGCCAGGTCATAATCTTTTGTGACTGTTACATTTTAAGACCCATGGCAAACTAGTTTTAGGAAAGTCTCCAGACTCGCCATGTTCTGTTGCCACGGCTACAAGTAAAACAAAAAAATAAAAAAAAAATAAAAATGGCTTCAAGTTTCCCTAGCTGTCTCGCGCAAGAAACAAAATGTCAGACGAAGCAGTGAAGTGTTGAGTAAGGTGTCGACGCGGAGACATTCTATTTGAATCTGTCTTCATTGATTTTCAATAGCCACGTGATACAGGTATGTACAAAAATTCTGTTTTCCTTCATCGTTGAAGTCTGTGGCTTTTTTATGTGTCGGGAGAGGATGGGGAGGGAAACCCCTTCATTCTTTTGCTTAAATTGTTTTCATAAATATCTTCACTTGGCAATTTTTCTCCTTAGTCTTTGTTTCATGGCTTCATTTTTGAAGTTTGTATTTGATTTGCAAATGCTTCGGCGATAAACGCTTGAACAAATTATTGTCTTTAAAGCACTTTTTACAGGAACGTTTAACCCTACGTTTGGCAGTTTACTTAGCTGTGTATGATTTTATCAAAAAGCCACCCCACCAATTGGCTGTAAATGTGTAATATGGATTTTTTTTTGTATTGGCGACTAGACTCCCTTTACGCTGGTGTCTGAGCCTTGCAAATGTTGAATTCTTTTTGCTGTCCAAGGGAACGTTTATATTCATGCGAGCGAAAGCAATCATTTCGCTTGAACATATTTCCACCCACCGCCCCTTTTCAGCTTTGTATGGCATGTTCCTGTACAAACAAATGACACAAATATAATGGGAGCGCAACAAGGCCCTTGGCAAGTGGTTCTGAGAGTGTGTCACTGAGAATGACCTATGGAATGGAGTTGCCAGAATTGGGTTGCCGTGAAGTAGTGTCAGTAATTCTTGGTCACCTAATTGCATAGAAGGTGCCGGTGCCAGCCGACACTCCTGCTTTTGCAGGGGTTCTCCTTGCGCTCCACACACAGCTGCGCTAGTCCTAACCCCCCTTATTCACCCCTTCCCCTCTTGATAGCGCAGTTTTGGGTGGCAGCCTGTGTACGTAATCCCCTTGGGGAAGGGGTGCACCAGCTTGTTGTAAAGGGGCCCTGTCAACCCAATGACCACAAATCTAGGCGTTTTGTAAAGAGGGAAAAAAGCCTAGACATTTTGTTGAGTTTGTTTAGATGCAATTCCACAGCTTATCACTAGGGGATCAAGGGTTGTGTCTAGAAAAGCTCTACGCAGCTATTGTCTGAATTTCAACCAGAGAAATTGAGGTAATGCCCTACTTTACAAATGCAATTACTGCAACGTAAGCATTTTTCAAACGAATGACATCACAATTCCGTTTTGACAGCGAATACAAAGAGCTAAAGTAGTGATATTGGCGATTAAGCCTCGACGAGTCTGAGGCGATGGGTCGCAAATGTAGATGGAGTTGGGTCCACAGTGTAGTGCCCACAAATTGTGTGTTTTTTTAATCTAATGGTTCAGGAGTGAGCGAGCAGGTCAGTGTCCTCTCTGGTCAACGCCAGGAGAATCGCGAGCAAGCGTACAGACGTCAAGTCTCTTGAAGACTTGACTGGACCCGTCTCATGATGCCTAGCTTCACCAGATTCCCCAATTGACAGCTATCATGGGCTTGTGCACGCTTGGGAATCAAAATCCCTCTTGCATAATTCCATAATTAGTCTTGACTGCCTTCTTAGCAGACAGGGTTGCACAGTAGTCAATTTTGGACATCACCAAAGCCTGGCAAAGGGGGATACCGTTAAAAGTGGGATATGTGCCGGTCTCCTACCAGGCCAGACCCGTGACCTGCTGACTGCTGTAGAATGGAGGGAGGAGGCCTTGTGAAAGGTTCTGATTGAGGGCTGGTTTTGGGCTGCCTGACGCAACAGAATATCGGGGATACAGATGCACGATTATTTTATATTTGGTTTGACCACAAACAGTTGAAGTTTATGGCACAGAAGGGGCTATTGAAATGGCACTAGTGTAGGTCCGAGTAGTACGTTAGAAATCCAAAGGCATCAGACAACATGAAAGGGTGGCCAAGTTCCTAGTAAGGAGCGAAAAGAATGAGAAATACAGGTGAAACCCAGTCATAATCGCCACATCAGAGAAGGGTACGGTTAGCCTCATCAGCATTGGGAAAACACTGCACTCAGAGGAAACTAAAGGGAACAATTTTCACTAGTGACGCCAACACATCAGAAATGCTACAGGTGGGAACATCAACTAGCAAATGGAGCACAATACAACAGGTTCAACCATCTCGCCCCTGCTCTCCAACTCTTTGGCAGCCAAGAAGGTCCTGGGCAGCAGCTCCCCCTCTTAGCCAATGTCATTCATGGCCACAGTGATGTTCCCAATGCTGTCCTGTACAGCCCTCCTGAAAGATATGGTCCAATTGGGCGACCTTGAGAAGAGGAATGTTCTCGACTTCAGAAAACTTCTCTATTCCCGAGTTCCCATGATATTTTATCCATAGTTGACAATTCCCACATTTTCCCAAACCACAGTCCAATGGTATGGTGATTTTGGCACTTTCAGTTCAATGCCAGCAACCGTTTTCCAACCAAGAAGCCCTGAGATACAAAGTGCTCAGAGAGGGAGATGGGTGGAAAAACATGCTTAACTGAGTGCCCAATAACCCCCTTCCCTGGCTCCCGTAGAAGATTAATCGCTAGTATGTTTCCTATGGCGTTGGCTATTTCCCTCAAACAGTGCAGCCACCGGGCACTTCTACCACAGGTGCTGAAGGTCCCCGATTTTCCAACGTCCCGGCCAGCATTCTTTCGTTTGTCTAAGTCCCATGTTACAGAGCTGTTAGCAGAGCCACATTATAAGCTATATCAGACAGTTGAGTGCATCTGGAAGCTTTTGCTAGACGCTGCCACACAGCCGCCCAGTGGGCTCTCCTTGCAGGGCCCCGGTGGAGTGAGATGAATTTGGAAAAAGAGGCTATTGAAAATGAAGTTTCACATGTTTGTGGATTTGTAAATATTCTTTTGATCTTTTCACTGTATTTCAATGTATTCTCTGTCACTGTTTATCTTAAATGACTTTTCAGCCAAATTTATTATTCACTCCTTGGTAGTTTCATTTGTAATTGCTATGTTTATTTTTCCTAAGTGGAAAATATTAAATTATACATAGAAATACACAATAATTGTTTATAATATATTTACCATGAAACTAATAGATGTTTCTTTGTTTTCTTGTGTCTTAGATACCGTCCAAGGTCCGCATTCGGACTCTCTTTTGGAATCTTCCGGTAAGTGCAATAATTTTGGGAAATAAATGGTACCAATGGTGGCAGATGGACTTTACCGAATGGGTGGTGTAGTGAGTGATGGCCAATAGCAAGGATCCACACTCTCCCTAATGTTAGCAAGGGAGATTCCCTGTCAAAAGAAAGCTCCTTTCTTTCAAAGACATTTCTAAACAGCCAAAGGGTTTACAGACAGTTCCCAGACTGAACAGATTACCCGAATCTGGTTATACCCTAGTACCCCGCAGCATTTGGTCTGCACTGCTTCAGTCGTGCATCTACTGTACCGACGAGACCTGCGTGCCCCGAAGCCCATGGAAATGCGTTCCCTAAAATACAGTACCAAAAGAACGCGCCGTTGCCTCCTGCCAGAGCACATCCAATATATGTGGTGTTTAGATAGTCAAGGGGACTTAATAGCAAATTGTAATGGATCAAATAGGACACCAAGAGACAGGAGTGACAGCCATGGATTTCTATGCACTAGGCGAGAGAACAGACATCTGGGGAACTAAGGAGGAAAGAATGGGCAGCTTAAAGGCTGTCGTACTTTAGTGAGTGCACCTTTGCCTGCCTTTCCCATGGTAGCATTGGTCTTGCTAGGCTGTGCTCTCTGATGCCAGGAGCAGGTGAGGAAACTTCAAGCACCAAAGCAAATCACAATAATAAAGGATTAAGTAACAAAAGCAGAAAACCGAAAAACCCACTTTACTACCAACCACAGTAAAATGAAAAGAACAGTGCAGTGCGCAATGTTGTGTTTGATTATGTGTTCATACCTTACTGATTACAATTCCGCCTGTTTTCATCTTTCTAGACATCTTATAAAATGTTTTGAGCGAGCTGTATTCTGTCTCCCTGCAGGAAGGGTTTTTTGCAAACAGACCATGAAAAAGAGGCCCCGGAAGACAGATTAGGGTTTGCTGAAAAGGCTGTAGCTATAGCAAGTGCCATTGCATTCAGGAAGGTATGAACACTTGGAGACAAACTGAACATGGTAAGTTCCTTTACTTTATGTGGTTAAAATCACTTAGACCCTGATTAAGAGTTGGATGGTAAAAACTGTTGTTAATAATTACTGACAGTTTGACCAATATCAACAAACTTGGTAGTCCATTACCAAGTGATTATAAGTCAAAAAGGTTGGTATCAGTAAAACTATCGGTAATTACGGACTTTTCTGCCGATACCGACATTTATAACTCAAACTGTCAGTAAACATTGGATGACATTTTATTTGTCATCCAGCATTTACCGACTGTTTCACTCCAGCCCTTTGAAAGTGCCAATCATCCTGGGGCAGAACGAACGCACCCCGGCGTTGCCCGGCGTATTTGGGGCACCAGGGGTAATTTTAGAGCTGTCGTTAATTTTGTTAATTTTCTTGAGATTACCGAGATATTTACTGACAGATTTCATGTTGGTAAATATCTTAGAATTTTAGGGTAATGGAAATGTCGGTATTTACCGACACATTATTTACAGACATATTACACTGGTAATATGTCAGTAAATGAAAAATGTCAGTAAAACAGTTTTACTGATGGTTTTCAAATACCATTCAACTCGTAATCGGGCCCTTTAAAATTGTAAAATTAAGCCCCTGATTATGAATTGGTCGGTAATGTACCTTTGGCGGAACTTACCGCCAAAGGGACATTACTGCCAACTTTATTTGCGGTAAGGGCCTAAGGCCCCATTATGAGTTAGGCTGTATGTACCATAGGTACATACCGCCTAAATCATAGCACTTACCGCAATTTCCCTTAACGGGAAATTACAGGAAGGGCATTTTGCGGTAATACCCACAGGTATTACTGCAAAATCTACCGGCCCAACAGGGTATGCTGTAGTGCCCTGCTTCCTATGGAAGCAGGGCATTATTTTTATTCACTAGTGAATGAAAATGAAAAATGTAAAATTTAAACCGCTATTTGGCGGTACGTACCAATGTGGTACCTACCGCCAAATATAGGTACCTTACCGCAGTTTAAATGCGGTAGGGTACCTCTTGCGGTACGTACAGCAATAAAATGCCCTAATTGGGCGTTATGACCTCGGCGGAGCCGGTAAGTACCAAATTGGTACTTACCGACTCCATTACCGCCAAGGTCATAATCAGGGCCTAAGATATTAAAAACGTCAAAGTGGACAAATCTTTGACAGTCCCATAAGAGTACCCTGACCATTTGCAAGAGAACAAACTGTTATTGAAAGGTCCTATACTTTAAATAGGATTAGGGTGACGGCACTAAGTAACAACCTCGAACCTCCAGTCAGTTCAAATGGGCTTCTGTAGCCAGGCAGTGGTTGGGGATCAGGTCATCCACAGATGGAGCCTGGTCCACCTGGAAGCAGTATCTCCTCCTGGGAAACACATGATCCTGGAAGTCTTGTGACATTTCCAAGTCTCAAGCTAGACACTGGGCTGGTAGGAAGCTCCTTTAGTAGGTCAATAAAGGTCTGGAAGTCTTGTGACATTTCCAAGTCTTAAGGTAGACACTGGGCTGGTAGGAAGCTCCTTTAGTAGGTCAATAAAGGTCTGGAAGTCTTGTGACATTTCCAGGTCTTAAGGTAGACACTGGACTGGTAGGAAATTCCTTTAGTAGGTCAATAAAGGTGGGAACCTGCTTTGGCCAGGCCTCCCCCCCTAGGCATCTGCCTAGTTTGCCTTATGGTAAATCCGACCCTGACCAGTCTGACACCATACATATTGTAAACTGGGCGTACTGGGCGTCACCCAAAAAGTGGGGCTAATTGGTGGTCAGGGGGCCCTTGATTGGCAGTTTTACAACTATGTAGATTCTCAACCCCCCCATTCCCACAGCTCTCCCAATGTTCTGAACCATATGTCCATAATGGCGGTTTCATTCGTTTGACTATATTTTTGTAAATAATGGAAGTGGCTGCCGCAACGGCAGCCATATCTCTGCAGAGGTGAAGAGTTTCCGCCTCTGCAGCATTTGTCCTGTGTGTTTTTCGAGTACTCTCTAAACAACTACAATAGTCCCTGAGCCAAAGAGAGCAAAAGAACTACTTACGGAACATCTGAAGGTACAAAAGAGCAATTTTAGTCATCATAAAAAACATTATTATACATTAGTAGATAAAAGACAATGATCCCATATCACATGATTCTCTTCAGAATAAGTTCAGAGTCAATATTTTCATCCATATCACACACACACATAAACTTATATCAAATTAAAACACGCACTATTTGTGATAATGTTGTTATAATGTTTTCTTGTGGTGATCAAAATTGCCCTTTTTATACCTTCAGATGTTCTGTCGGTATTTGTGTTGCCCTCTTTGGCTCCGGGATTATTGTAGTTGTTTATAGAATATATTCCCCGTTGTGTCCCTGAGCAGCCTAACAAAATGGCTACTTCTCTCGTGTATAATTATGAGTACAACAGCTTTTGGGTGAAGCTTGTCCCCAAAACCTCCTTTCAGATTTGTCAATGATTCTGCAGAGTGGCCCCTCCCCTGCCAATAACCAGCAATTGCAATGCTCAAACACCATTTAAGGACCTAGATTGTGTCTTTGCCAATAGGGGACACATGGCCCTGATCACAACATAGACTGTATTTTATGATTTATTTGTATGTATCTTTTTTATCGAGAGTTTCATAAACAAATGATTTAATTGAGCTATTGACTGACTACAATTTAGAGTAATTTAGTGCAGCTTGTTCAGCTCCTCGTCGTTGTGGGCGGCCACCTGCAGGGGTCCAGCATTTTATAAAGGGCCCCGTTGCAAAGAAGGCCGCGCTGTAGCCTTCGTTGCAACAGGGCCCTTTAAAGTTAAAAAAAATGCTAGTACGGCACCTTTTTTTTTACTAAACATTGGCCCTTTAAAGTAAAAATAAATGCTAGACGGACCCCGTTGCACGCGCGCGTGGCTAGGGCCCTTTCAGCATTTTATTTTTTACTTTAAAACCGTTTTGATGTTCAGGGGCCACAGTGATTACAGGCAATGTAAGCGACGTAAATCGCTTTTTTCCAAGGGAGGGGGAGGGGCTGGATTGGGGGAGAGGAGTTCAACGGCTAATTCAGATTATTATCAAAGTTTCAATGGCCCTGTCCAATGCTCCCTTCTCAGGTTGATACAGATGTTTCAAAGTAAAAAAGAAATGCTAGAAGGGCGGCTTTCCTAGCATCTCTTTTTTTTACTTCAGAGGGCCACGCACGGGGGCCACGCAATGGGCCTCACAACGGGGGCCACGCAACGGGGGCCCTTTAAAGTCAAAAGTGGCCCTTCCAGCATTTTCAGCCCCGTTGCAAGAAATGGCACATGTCCCATCGAAAGGGCAAGTGAGCAGCACGGGGCTGATCACACAAAGTAGTCATTTGCTTTCCTAATGTCACTTCTAGTGTTATTCCCATTGACGTCAATGGGAGTTACACAGACATAAAATTAAGATGGCACTTAACTGCTCTCTGGATCAGCCCCCTTATTTTTAAGGGTAAGAACTTGGGGAATCAGTGAGTGCACAGATCCTGTAAATCCTAAATAATTCTAGGAATTAATTGGATTGCATTATTTTATTTTTTTACTCTGGCAGTGACTGGCCAATTCAGGAAAAAGCGGGGGCAGTGGAGAGATTTGGGGCTCACTCAGAAACCCTGTTATTTAAGGCACAGAGCAAAGTCCCTCAGATACTTGACACCCTCCAGACTCCCCTCAGCAACCCATCCTTCCCCCACTTGTTCACCTTTCTGCTTGCAAGGGGGAGGAGGGAGGGTCTGCTGGTGGAGAATACCTGGGCTATTCGCATGCAGATGACTGGCAGGTTTTTCTTTCATTCACACAACTGCCCCTGGAGACTTGGTGTCTACACACACACCACGTACAGAGGAGCTGTGAACATTTGCTTCCATTGTCCCCTGCTGGCACTTCCTTTTATAGGTTAATTGGCCAAAGGCGAGTGGTGCCCACCATTTAGCCCCATTGCAGAAAGGCCTTTCTACAATGTGCCCCTCTTTGCAATGGAACCCTTATACCCTTAAAAGTTTCAAATCAAAGCATTTCATTTGTAAGTTTTGGGGCCTTCTTATGTCCACAAATATTTCTCCTGCAGCCCTCAGGAAACATTTGAAAGCCCAATAGAACACCTTTGGCAACCTCTCAGGACATTTATTTCATAACTTTAATAACTAATATTTGAAACACATTTCCAAATTTCCCCAAAATGCTGTGTTCAATGTAAGCAATAGAACTTCCAAAATGGCATTTTTTTTCTTATTCTTACTGAAGAAAAAGATTGGAAACCACTGTTTTAGACCTTTGAAAGCAGAAAGGCACCATTGCACAGAAGCACCCTGGTGGCCTTTTCTGCAGTGCAACCCTTTTGGCCTTTAAAGTTTAAAAAGAAAGTACTAGCCACCAGTACGAGCCACCAGTACGAGCCACCAGTACTAGCCATCACTAAGGGAAATCCCCGTGCTGCTGTCTGCAATTTCTCTTTGTGTATATATATATATATATATATATATATATTTTACTTTTAAAATGACACAAAACACTGCAGTCTGACAGTAAAACTATAAGGAAAGAAACCTTTTTCAGGGAAAATGGAAAAAACAAGCAAGCCTAGGCTAAGTTTTGCATTTTCTGTACAGTCTTGTGCTCCTTTTGATGGGTTGGGATATGCAAAGCAGTTTCGTGTGAGTATCCGTCTGTTGTTTCCTATTGGAGTCAATGAGGAAGAACTGACGGAAGCAAATCCCACAACAGACATAACAAAAGATGTTCAAATGGAACACGATAGCAGAGGGCACAACACACAGGCCCAGAGCCTGAAGGTGCTGGAGCCACATTGCAGAGAGTGACCGCAACCCGGCAGTGCAGGCCACACCTCCAAAAGTGGCAGTAATGTGGCAGTGCAGGCCACGCCTCCGAAAGTGGCAGTAACGTGGCAGTGCAGGCCACGCCTCCGAAAGTGGCAGTAACGTGGCAGTGCAGGTCTCAGGCCCTTGCCACTAGATTTAAGGCCTGAGATGGCCAAAGGTAGGGGGCAGTTGTTAAAGTGCTGAAGCCTGAATCAACTCCCTTTGGCCAATGGGCTTGATAAATTAGGGACAAGAGACAGCCCAGACTTTTATTGAGGTCAAAGTCAGGCATCACTAGGACACATTTGACATTTCGGATATGGCCACGGTTAATTAACACGCAGCTCATAAAAGTGTGTTTTTGACTTACTCTCTACTGATCCGTGTTTCTTCGCTGGGCAGTGATAGCTTTTTGAGGGAATAGAAACTATGCCGTGCCAATTACTTGAAAAGTTCATTTAAAAACGAACAAACGCCCCTTCCCACTAATGCCTCTGAGTAAACAGAAGGTGCTGAGACACCAACATCTAGAAAAATATAAATGGGTCTTATTATTAATTTAATATGACATTCATACAGTTGTTCAATCATCTCATTTCACAAAATATGAAAACAAAAAATTGGAAAACTGCTCAATTTTTAGGCTGATAAACTTGGATACACCTGCTCTGACTTTTTGACCCTGGGCTCACAGAACGTCAAAGTAACCCCTGCACATCATACATTTGTGGAAAAAGGACATCCCAATGCACGCAACTGTGGGTGATGTGTGTCAGTTGTGCTAAGTTTGCTACCCAGAATGCCCGGCGGTACGTGGAAAACATGGACATTTTACAACTTTATGACCAAAAACACCCCAAAAAAGGCAACCTAACATGCCGCCATCAACACGGGGCACTTCACCCAGCGTAGCCCTTCTCCCTACAAATAAGCCGGTACAATCCATTTGTGGTTGCACCTAAGCCACCGGCATGGGGAGGTCGCAAAACAAGACGTTGTACTGTTTCGAAAACTACTTGGATACACCTGCTCTAACTTTTTGACCCTGGGCTCACAGAACGTCAAAGTAACCCCTGCACATCATACATGTGCGGAAAGAGGAAATCCGAACACACGCAATGGTGGATGATTTGCATCGGTCTGCTAAGTTTGCTACCAAGAATGCCCGGCGGTATGCATGAATGGCTGATCACGTGCACATCGGCGACGGATGATGCCGGGTACTCAAGCATCTCTCAGTTCTCACTCACAACTTGGCGCTGCATTCACTGGAAACATGATCGCTGTGTAGGCAACCCAACGCCCGGCAGCTATCGAAAGTATAGTCTGTTTTCAGTGTTTAACACATTCTGTGCTGGCGTTCCGACTGCTAACTGAGCTCCTTTCAACGACTCAACTGTTTTTAATCAAATGTCTATTTTAGACTTTTTGATTTTTGCTTCATGAGCGCAGTCCTGAAGCAAAGCTAATGTAATATTACAAGAAAGAAGACTGGTGCATTCTGGGTGTCTGATGGAGAGCTACATTAAGAATGGCCGCGCCTAACGGCCTGTCACATTAATTGGGCCCGCAATGGATTCTTCTAGGGCATTAACATAAGCTGTATGTACAGAATGCAATACTTTTGGGTAGATATATATATATATATATATAGGGGTTGGTGGTTGTCAGTTTTATTGTGCCAATAAAAGATAACAAGCAGGAAGCTTTTCAGACTAAACTTCATGTATCGATAATACACAAGGAGATTTCTTAGGGAAACCCTTTACGTTAGAGGAGTTGGACAAGGCGCCCCTTAAAGCACCATGACAACCCACACATGTCTACAAAGTAGATATGTACATGGGTTCAGGGATGGGTAACTTTACGACCAAAACTGAATGTGGCGTAGCCATGATTCACTATATACAAAAACAAATTGGGGGGAAAAGTAAGGGTAAATGACAGCGAGTGGAGGCCGCAAAACAAGACGTGGTATTGTTTGGAAAACTAATTAATTTTTAGGGCGATAAACCTAGATGCATGTGCTCTTACTTTTTGACCCTGGGCACACAGACCATCAAGGTAACCCCTGCACAAACTGGCCAAGAGAACTTCAAGTCCCATAGTGCATCTGGGTGGATACCTTACATCATCTGGGGGAAGTCCATACATGTACAGCTATGGATGCACAGACAATGGAGAATCAGAATTTGGCTGCCAGACACTAAAAGTAGGCTTCATTTTTAGCGAGTACGCTTAATATTGCCCATTTTGTCACCTCTTGCAATACTTGCTTTCCCGATTTTTGTTTTTCCTGAAATATTTTTACCATCACTGTGGCCCTCGGGCAAACCCATATCACACAATGCAGCCCCCCGGCAAATATTTGTGAGTACCCCTGCATTAGGCCCATCCAATTCAGTGCCAAACAGGTCTTGATAAGGCCATAGAGCTCAATCAGCCTTTTCTCATCTAAACAACACTCGCCAGACAATTCGAGGAAAATCTGAGACACTCATCAGAGAAGTTTGTGAAGAACACTTGATGGTACATTCGGAGTTCAAAAACGAGGCTTCACAAACGCATTAAAAGGTACTGGGGATAGACAAGCATGCTGTGGAACTCCACAGGTGATAGATTCGTCTCCAGATGTGTTTCTGGCCCAACTGATTTTAAATGTCCTATTGGATAAGAAAGAAGAGATCCAGAATACAGCCTCAGTAGAAAAACAAGGCGAAGTAGAGAGTCTGTGTAGAGGAATTTTGTGATCCGAAAGATCAAAAGCTGCCAACAGGTCCGAAAGCACAAGGGCTCAGGACCTGCCCTGGTCAATGGTGTCTGCAGGTTCAGGAGGGCACTTTTGGTGCAAAAGCCTGGTCGAAAATCTGACTGGCGTGGATGACGTAGGTGATTCTCTTCAATGAAAGTTTGAAATTGGCTAGTGGCCACTTCATTTGCTACTTTCAGGAACAGCTGTACGTTCAAAATGGACAGGTAGCTGCTAGGGTCTGACAGGTTAAGGCCAGCTTTTTTTTAGAAGTGGCGTAACTTGGACCTTTTGGACTAAATCTGGTATGGAGTGCTGTCTAAATGAGGCATTAGAGAACTTCACGAAAAAAGAAGCAACGATAAGAGGATTGTGCGGTACTAATTTTGCTGGACAGGCATCTCCGAGTAGAGAGGTGAGCGAAAGGGATATCAGAATGGTAATCCTGTCCTGAAGAGAAACAGGCAGGAAGCTAGAAGCCGAAGAAGCTTTCGCTGTTTCCAGAAGCCCCACCCCGGGGTGCCCAGAAACGGTTGCAGATGGGGCCGAGATGTTCTCTGTGACGATTTTGTCACGTGTCTTCAGAATTTGATTGCGAAAATGAGTTTGACGCCTAGAGCACATGTCAGTATCTGCAGTAAAGAGGTCATTATCCCGAACAGGATCTTTTATCCCTTTAAGAACGGAAAAGAGTTATTTGACGTTGCCATGAGCAGTAGTAATACACGTGTTATAGTACTCTTTCTTTGCATTACAAATAGCATCTTTGCATAAGGACGCTACCTCTTTCAAGGCATTGTTGTTGTCTTGCCACTTGCTTTTCCTCCATATCCTTTCCAGCTAACGCTTGTTTTTTTCCAGCTCGACCAACGAAGGAGAGGTCTATTTTTGTGGTCTATTAGAGCTTCTTGTTTTCTTTGATTTTATAGGGGCAAGGTTGTCCAGCAAGGAGGTTATTGCTTTATTAAAGGCTACGGCAAGGGTCTCTGGTGAATGAGACTCGGACGTCGTCTGCATAAGTGAGTCAATAATCTGTTGCCATGCCTCAGAAGTAACATTTCTTGAATTCGCGGCTCTTGGAAAAGACAAGAGGGGCATGTGTAATGGATGGTTTTTCAGGAAGAGTCAAGAAATAATGGATTAGGAAGTGATCCAACCAGATGCTCGGGATAACAGAGTCAACTTTGGCCATAATATTGAACGCAACGACCCAATCGAGATTATTACCCTTTACAGGAGTAGGTGCAGATAGGACTTATGAGGATCCCATATTGAACAGAGATTCCTCGAGTTGAGTAGCTGCTGGATCAGAAGCGCTACCCAGCCAATAATTGAAGTCACCTGGTGGGCAACAATAGTTGTGCTGGTTTTAGTTAATGTTAGCGGGTGCTCAATAAGAGTGTCATGGAAATACTCCATAGGCATCGGGGGATGGTGAAGCAGTAGGAAATTGATGGTGACGTTGTCATGAAGCATTGTCTTAATTTGTAAACACTCGCATTTGTCGACACTAATCTGGGCACCCTTAAAAAACTGAGGTCAGAGCAACAGCTGTTTGCCTCCTCCCCCCTTTAGTGTTTTTTCTATTACAGGAAGAGATCTAAAAACCCTCTGGCACTGCTGTATCAACTGCAGGGCCTGAAGAGTCAGACAGCCATGTTTCTGTGAGGAAGAGTTTGTCAACATGATCAGCGTTTGATAGGTCCCTGATGCCCTTGGCATCTTCCCAGGCAGGGACCAGGTATTCAAAAGTCTGCACTTCAGGGCCTTAATAGCAGAAGAAGAAGAAGAAGGTGGCCTGCAGGAGCAGAGGACATGAAACTAACATCAGCTACCTCCAGGGTAGAATTGCCAGAGACAAAACGAACAGTAATGGGGTAGGCGACATAGCCTGCTCAGTTGGAACCCAGGTGTTGGCGAGAGCACTCTGAGGGGTTTCACTCACTGAACCCCTCTGAACAGAATATTTAGAAAGATCCTCACTACTAACAACAGGCGGGTCATTTACGTTTACATTTCAGTTTAACATAATCCACTGGACAGTCGGCAGAGACAGCCTTTTTCAAAGTATCATGGTCGCGTCTCGCAATATTATTGATGATGTTAATCGTTGGTGAACCTGATTTAATGTCATCTGGCACTCTCTATTTAGTAGTGACAGCCTCAGACGGAGGCGCCCCAGCAAACCGGGGTTCTACAGTGTGAGATACATCCAGCTTCACACCTGGGCACAGTTGTAGATCCTCAGGTATTCTGTATTGATCTGTAAGCACATCAAAACAGGAACACTCAAGAGATGACGAGAATGGAGTGGAAGCTGTCTCTTGTTCCATTCCTACATCTCATTGTTTTGCGGCCTCCCCTCACCCGTGGTTTGGGTGAAACTACACATGGGTGGTACTTATGTCAGTAAGTAATGGAAAGTTCAATAATGACCGATATTTACATTATTGACGATTAGATATTTACGATTAGGTCATTACTGACAGTTAATACCATATACCAACTTTTTTCACTACTAATGATGCAGTAAAATAATTACAGAGTTTGTCAGTACCTGGTAAAACTGTCAGTAAATTTTAATGACAGTTTTACCACAGTATTCCTAATCAGGTCCTAAATGGTACTTTTAACGCACAGGTGCAAATCTGGGAGTAATTGCCAAATGACCTGGTTTGCGTTTATTGACGGCTTCTGAGATCGAAATGTCGGTACTTGTCAAACTCTCTGCAATTACTGACAGTTTTACTGATACCGACATTTCAAACTCGCAATATGGCGTTAACCTTTATTGCCGAGTTTGACGGTATTTGCAAAACCGTCAGTATTTCTTTCCGACGGCTTTTATCGCAATCAGGGCCTACGTGTATCCGAGTAACCTTCATGAATCGAAGCCTACAATAAAAGGTGGTCCAAAATGCTAAAAATGGGGATACCGTACGGGTTGGTAAAGATGATTGCACTCTTATATTCGGATACATGGACCCAAGTACGATGGGGTAAGCAGAATGAATTAACAAACAGAATAAGTACTAGCACAGGCCTTAAACAGGGGTGAATATTGGCCCCGCTATTGTGCCGACTGCCATCATTAATTCTACCTCAATCCCACCCTTAATGGGAAAGCAGCCCATCCAAATACTTACGTATGCGGATGACACGCTACTCATGGATCTTACGCCAAAAGGACTGCAATCGTCATTAGATCTACTGCATTTGTACTGCAGCAAGAATGGTATTCCGATTAATTCTACCAAAAGTAAAATAATGGCTTTCAATTCCTTGGTACACAATCTAAAATGGACGATTAACTCAGCACCGATTGAAAATGTGGAAACATTTACATATTTGGGTTTAAAATTCCATAAAAATTTTAAATGGTCATGCCACACAGATACTATAAGGATAAAAGGTGTGTTGACAGCGAAAGCACTAAGACACTTGAGAAACTCTTTATTATTTGATGGAATTAATCCCTTAATAAATATCTATTCAACCAAATGGGTACCATCAGTGCTATATGGGGTAGAGGCAAGAAATCTTCCCAATGTATGGGAAGCTAATTGCTGGCGTAATATTCTCGTGTTGGCCTCGGCAGTTCCAATCGAGGCAATTAGGTTAGAACTAAACATCACCCCTCTAAGTGCCCGTGCAGATTATAAAGTAATTAAATACTTTATCAAAACACTCAGAAGACCAGGGCACCATTTAGTTTCACTGTGTCTGGAAGAGGCTTTACACGACTGTTTGAATTATCGGTATCTCAATCATATCGGTGACTTAATCACTAAATATAAGCTATCAAATATTGTTGGTGATATCGATGCCGATTGTGTACTAGATAGAATTAAACAAGAAATTGATGTGATATCGTTCTAAGCATTGTTCTGAGCTGTCCTTATTTTCACAATATATCCTTATAAAAACCCATCGAGGAAGAGAAAAATATTTGAACTACTGTGAATCTCCACATCTCATGAAAACAATTATGCTTATGTGGTTTAATATGCCCAAAACTCTTTTGTGAATCAGCCCCCAGGTCAGGAGGCCTCTGTGAGAAGCAGAGAGTCCATACAGAGGAGCTCAGGAAGTCTGTCCTGCTGCTTGATTTTTGCTTTCCTAATTGGATAAAACAATGCCCTAAACATTTCTTAGACCTACCTCCTAATGTGT
>JAVHNH010000013.1:0-16436 GCA_034783935.1 Desmognathus catahoula
TAATAAGAAGTATAAAATTGACGCTATTTGACCAATTTCAATAAATGGGGGTTCTACTGGTTGTCCTCCAATTCAAGTTAAAATTAGTGTATTTGCAATTAATAATCAAAATATGGCTTGTGTAGTTGGTCGAAACACAAGGCTTCGATGTTTTGAGGTATGTAAAATTGGGATAATTACTAAAATGAGGATAGAAAGTGCTAATGCGATTACTCCTCCTAACTTATTTGGAATAGAGCGAAGGATTGCGTAGGCAAAAAGAAAATACCACTCCGGTTGAATATGTGGTGGTGTAATTAGTGGATTTGCTGGGGTAAAGTTTTCTGGGTCTCCTAGCATATTAGGGGATAATAAAGATAATAATATCAATAGTATTAGTATAATAAGAAATCCTAATGTGTCTTTATACGAGAAATATGGGTGAAATGGAATTTTATCTCCGTTTGAATTAAATCCTGTTGGATTGTTCGATCCTGTTTCGTGAAGAAAGAGCAAATGTACAATAGTTATCCCTAAAATAATAAATGGTAAAATAAAGTGAAAGGCAAAAAATCGGGTGAGAGTTGCTTTATCAACTGAGAATCCACCCCAAATTCATTGAACTAATGTTTCTCCTAAATAAGGAATTGCTGAAAGAAGATTGGTAATTACGGTGGCTCCTCAGAATGATATTTGGCCCCAGGGAAGTACATATCCTACAAACGCAGTTGCTATGACGAGAAATAATAGGACAACTCCAATGTTTCATGTTTCTTTATATATATATGATCCATGATAAATTCCTCGTCCGATATGTATATATATACAAATAAAAAATAATGATGCTCCGTTTGCGTGAATATTTCGTATTAATCACCCATAATCAACATCGCGACAGATGTGTGCTACTGATGAGAAAGCTGAAGTAGTATCTGCTGTGTAGTGTATAGCTAAGAATAACCCTGTAATAATTTGTGAAATTAAACAAACTCCCAATAAAGATCCAAAATTTCATAGGTATGATAAGTTTAACGGGGCGGGGAGGTCAATAAAAGAGTTATTAATAATTTTTATAAGTGGGTGTGTTTTTCGTATAATGTGGGCCATTAGTTTTTATAGTTGAATACAACGTTGATTTTTCAGATCACAAGTTTTGGTTGAAATCCAAATAAGAATTATGATTTATATAAGTTTTTTAGGTTTATTTGGATTAATTATTGGGTTTATTGCTGTAGCTTCTAATCCATCTCCTTATTATGCGGCTCTGGGTTTAGTATTAAGTGCGGTTTGTGGGTGTTGAATTTTAGTTGATTTGGGTATTTCATTTTTATCTCTTGTATTACTATTAATTTATTTGGGAGGGATATTGGTGGTGTTTGCTTATTCTGCTTCACTAGCAGCTGAGCTTTATCCAGAAGCTTGGGGGAATTGATCAATTTTTATATATATTCTTATTTATACAATTGTGGTTTTAATTTATTATTTAATGGTATGTAATATTCATGATTATGAAGATTTATTTTCGGGGTGAGAGATTGGATTTAATATAGTGTTATTTGATTGTAGTGGGGTGGGATTAATATATAGTGCAGGAATTGTTTTTTTAATAATTTCTGGTTGAGCTCTTCTTTTAACTTTATTTGTGGTGTTGGAGATTACTCGTGGAGTATCACGTGGTTCTTTACGAGCTGTTAGGATATAATAAATAAAATGAAAAGAGTAGAGATAAAAAATACTAATATATAAGTCTTGATTATTCCTGTTTGAGATATTGTAATGGTTTTGATATGTGGCAGTTGTTGGTTAAAAATACCTTTAGGGCCTGATTTTTCATATCACATTAAATCTGTAATTGTTGTGGCTAAATTTTGTCCAATTATTATTTTTAATGTTGGTGAGAGGCGGTGGGTGATTTGTGGAAAAAATGCTAATATATTTGAAAATATATATGACTTAGTTTTTAATATTGAGTTTGATATTAAATTTAGTAGATCTATTGCCAGTATTAGTCCTATAATGGTAATAATAAGTGCTAGTATTTTAAATAGCGGGGGTATTGTTATAATTTGTGGTTTTATTGGTGGTAAATTAATAATAATAATCAATCCTGCTATAATGCTTCCTCAAGCTAAGCGTTTGATTGGATTTAGTAATATTTTATTATTTTCATTAATATAATTTATTGGGTTAAATCGTGGGGTGTTTATTGATGAAAAGAAAATAATTCGGAAGCTGTAGATAGCGGTAAAAGAGGTTGCGATTAGTGTAATAATTAATGATCAGTAATTGAGATTTGAGTTATTTATTGCTTCAATAATTGAGTCTTTAGAAAAAAATCCGGAAAGAAATGGGGTTCCTGTTAATGCTAGGCTGCCAATGGTTAAACAAGTTGTTGTAATTGGAAGTGCTTTTTGTAAGCCCCCCATTTTTCGAATATCTTGTTCATTATTAAGATTATGAATAATAGAGCCAGAGCATAAAAATAATATTGCTTTAAAAAAGGCATGGGTACAAACATGAAAAAATGCTAATTGTGGTTGATTAAGTCCAATTGTAACTATTATTAACCCTAGCTGGCTTGATGTTGAGAATGCTACAATTTTTTTAATATCATTTTGAGTAAGTGCACATGTAGCTGTAAATATAGTAGTCAAAGCTCCTAAGCAAAGACAAATTGTTAAAGAGAGGGGACTTTGTTCTAATATTGGTTGAAATCGAATTAATAGAAAGATACCTGCTACAACTATTGTGCTCGAGTGTAATAGAGCTGAGACTGGGGTTGGACCTTCTATAGCTGCTGGTAGTCATGGGTGAAGCCCAAATTGAGCAGATTTTCCAGTTGCTGCTAAAATTAAACCTAATATTGGAATTAAAGATTTGTTTTCTAATATGAATGTTTGTTGAATTTCTCATGAGTTAGTATTAGTGGCTAATCATACTATGGTGATGATTAATCCAATATCCCCAATTCGGTTGTATATGATTGCTTGTATTGCAGCCGTATTAGCATCTGCTCGCGAATATCATCATCCAATTAGAAGAAAGGATATAATTCCTACCCCCTCTCATCCAATAAATAATTGAAAGAAGTTGTTGGCTGTTATTAAGATTATTATTGCTATTAAAAATATTAATAGATATTTAAAAAATTTATTAATTATTGGGTCTGAGTGCATATATCAAATAGCGAATTCTAGAATTGCTCAGGTTACAAATAAGGCTGTAGGTAAAAATACAATTGAATATTGATCAAGTTTAATATTTGAGCAAATATTTAAATTGTTAATTAACATAAAATTAAAGCTAGTTACTGTTGATTCTATTCCTTTATTAATAAATATTATTAAGGGTAGTATGCTAATTATAAAAGATATTTTAACGGATGTTTTAACAATGTTATGTCAATTGTTTGAAGATTTAGTAATTAATGGTATAAATAATAAAAATAATGATAAAATAATTGAAGAATTAAAGATTAACATAAAATTCATTACTTTTACTTGGATTTGCACCAAGAATTTTGATGTCTAAGATCAAAGGATTACTATTATCCTTTAGAAGTTGAGTAGATTATGGAATTTAACCATATATCAGATAATTAGCAGTCTCTGTGTTTCCTTACTCTTCTCGGTTTATAGAAAGGATTTCACTTTCATTTCTAGAATCACAATCTAGTATTTTAGTTAAATTATATATACATGAACTGCCAGAAATTAATTCTGGTTTTAATATTAATAACAATATAGGTATTAAATGTATAATTATTAGGCAGTGTTCTCGGGTGTAAGTTGGGGGTATATATTTTAAATGTTTTGGTAAATATCCTCGTTGGGTTATAAGGAATATATGTAATGTGTATGCAGCTGTGATAAGTGTTCCTAAACCTGTAATTAAGATAGTTCATGGTGATCAATTGAATAATGATATTATAATTGTTAATTCTCCTCATAAATTTGGGGTTGGGGGGAGAGCTATATTAAATAGATTTAATAGTAATCATCATGTAGTTATTAGTGGAAGCATTATTTGTAATCCTCGAGCAAGTAGTATTGTTCGGCTGTGAGTTCGTTCATAGTTTGTATTTGCTAAGCAAAATAGGGCGGATGAGATTAGGCCATGTGAAATTATTAATATAACAGCTCCTGTGAAGCTTCAAGGGGTTTGAATAAGTGCGGCGGCTACTACAAGTCCTATATGGCTTACTGAAGAATATGCAATTAGGGATTTAAGATCAGTTTGTCGTATACAAATTAAACCAGTTATTAGAATCCCCCATAGAGCTAAAATGATAAATGGATAAGAAAGTTCTGTTAGTGGGGTAAACATTAGTGTAATTCGAATAATACCATATCCGCCCAATTTTAATAATACTGCTGCAAGAATTATTGATCCTGCTACTGGGGCTTCTACATGGGCTTTTGGTAGTCATAAGTGGGCTCCATAAAGTGGTATTTTAATTATAAATGCTGTTAAACATGCTAGTCAAAGGATTTTATTAGTAGTTATTGATATTTTAGGTAAGTTAATTAAAAACTCTATATAAAGAGAGCTTGTTGAATTATATAATAAGATAAGGGCAATTAATAAAGGTAATGAACCAGTTAGAGTGTAGAATAGAAAGTATGTTCCTGCATTTAGGCGTTCTGTTTGATTTCCTCATCGAGTAATAATAATTAATGTTGGAATTAGTGTTGCTTCAAATGAAATATAAAATAGAATTAATTCTGTTGAAGAAAAGGCTAAAATAAGTGATAGGTGTAATACTATAAACATTGAAATATACATTTGTTGACGATATTTTGGGTTTGCTTTTAGGTGGTTTTGACTTGCTAGAATTATTAGTGGAAGAAGTCAGCAAGTTAAAACTAGTAGAGGTGATGAAATTTGATCTAATCCTATGTATTTATTTAATATAATTATTATTTCAAACGGGAACATTATAAGTGTAAGGCTAATAGTAGCGATAAATAAGCTATTTATAATGGTATTAAATCATAGTCATTTTTTAGATGATAATCAAACTATTGGAATTATTATTATTGTAGGTATAATAATTTTTAACATTGCAGTAGATTAAGGTTTTTTAGATGATCTGTGCCGTGTGTTCGGGTGGTTGCTACTATTAGGGATAATCCAGTACTTGCTTCACAAGCGGAGAAGGTTAATATAAATATTGGAAGTGAAAAGTATATTGTGCTCTCTAGTTGCTTTGTTCAGAGAGATATTATTAAAAATAGTGCTAATATTATTCCTTCTAGGCATAATAAGGCTGAAAGTAGGTGGGTGCGTTGAATAATTAATCCTGAAATGCTAATTAAAAATGTTGAATATAGTGTAAATAGGGTTGGGGACATAAAGTATTTCTGAATATATCAGAATCTATTGAGTCGAAATCAATAATCTTTTTAGACTAAATACTTATTCTGCTCATTCTAGACCTCCTTGCATTCATTCATAGATTAAACCAATAGTTAATAAAGTAAGAATAATAATAGATCAAATTAATATACTTATTGGTAATATTTGGGTGGCTCATGGGGTTGGAAGCAGTAGGGCGATTTCTAAATCAAATAAAAGAAATAGAATTGCGATTAGAAAAAATCGAATTGAGAATGGAAGGCGTGCAGATCCAAGAGGGTCAAATCCGCATTCGTATGGAGATAATTTTTCTGCATCCGGATTGCTGACTGGTAATCAAAATCCGATAGTAATTAAAATAATTGAAATAATTGTAATAATAGCTATTATGAATATAATAATCATTGTCTTTTCTTAGATTAAACTAAGATCTAATAATTGGAAGTTATTTATATTTTATACTAAAAAGACATGATCCTCATCAATAGATTGATACATATAAAAATAATCATACAACGTCTACAAAATGTCAATATCAAGCAGCTGCTTCAAAACCAAAATGATGATTAGATGTAAAATGAAAGTTGATTTGACGTATAAGACATGTTAATAAAAATAGAGAGCCAATAATTACATGTAGTCCGTGAAATCCTGTTGCTACAAAAAAAGTTGATCCGTAGACTCCATCAGCAACAGCAAATGGGGCCTCATAATATTCAGTTGCTTGAAGTGCGGTAAAATATAAACCTAATAAAATTGTTAATAATAAAGATTGAATAGTTTCTTTACGATTATTTATTATAATACTATGATGAGCTCATGTTACAGTCACACCAGATGCTAGTAGAACTGCTGTATTTAATAATGGAACTTCAAACGGGTCTAACGGAATTACCCCAGTTGGTGGTCAACATTCTCCTAATTCTGGAGTTGGTGCTAAACTAGAGTTGTAGAAAGCTCAAAAAAACCCAAAAAAAAATAATACTTCTGAAGTAATAAATAAAATTATACCATAACGAAGTCCTTTTTGTACTGGGGTTGTATGGTGTCCCTGAAATGTGCTTTCTCGTACAATATCTCGTCATCATTGAATTATTGTTAAAATTATAACAATTAATCCTAAATTTATTAATAATATAGATCCGAAGTGAAATCATATTGCTAGGCCAGATGTTAATAATAATGCTGCAATAGCTCCTGTAAGTGGTCAGGGGCTTGGATTGACTATATGAAAAGCATGGGCTTGGTGTGTCATTAAACATTTTCTTGTAAATAAAGACTTAATAATAGTACGAAAACATAAGCTTGAATTAAGGCTACAGCAATTTCTAATAAGGTGAGTAGAAATAAAATTGTTGCTGTAAGAATTGCGACTGCTGGTATTAATGGTAGAAGTACAAAAACTGCTGTAGAAATCAATTGAATTAATAGGTGTCCTGCAGTTAAGTTAGCAGTTAGTCGTACGCCAAGTGCTAATGGGCGAATAAATAAGCTAATTGTTTCAATTAAAATAAGGATTGGGATTAATAATAGGGGGGTGCCTTCTGGCAGTAGGTGTCCTAAAGTTATAGTGGGCTGATTTCGTAGTCCGATGATAAGGGTGGCTAATCATAGTGGGACTGCTAATCCTAAGTTTATAGATAGTTGTGTTGTTGGTGTAAATGTATATGGTAATAAGCCCAGTAGATTAATTGACATAATAAATAATATTAAGGAAATTAAGATGAGTGCTCATTTATGTCCATTTGAATTAATTGGGTTAAATAGTTGTTTTGTAGTAGTACATAAAAATCAAAGCTGTAAGGATGAAAGGCGATTAATTAATCATTTATTTGTTTGTTTTGGAAATAATAATCATGGTAAAGTTATAGATAATAAAGTTAATGGGATGCCTATTAGTGTTGGGCTTATAAATTGATCAAAAAAGCTTAAATTCATAATCAATCTCATGGTTGAGGTTTATCTTTATTAATATTTTGTATTGTTGGTTCATTTAATATATTAAAATTATTAGTTTTGTATATTAAAATAATTAAATAGATTAATCATGATGTAGTAAAGATTAAAAATCATGGGCTTGGATTTAGTTGTGGCATATCATTAAGGGTGATTGAGACACCGAACTACAGCTTAAAAGGCTGTTGCTTCATGAAAGCTTCTTAATGAAATTTCTAATATATGAGAAGTTCAGGTTTGAAAGTGATTTAGTGGAGCCGTTTCAACAACAATTGGTATAAAACTATGATTAGCTCCACAAATTTCAGAGCATTGTCCGAAAAATATTCCTGGTCGTGATGTAATAAAAGTTGCTTGATTAAGTCGTCCTGGGATAGCATCTGTTTTAATTCCTAAAGATGGAATTGCTCATGAGTGTAACACATCTTCAGCTGAAATTAATATGCGGATAGGTGATTCTATTGGAACAATTATTCGATTATCTACTTCTAATAAGCGGAATTCTCCTGCTGACAAGTCTTGTGTTGGTGTTATGTATGAATCAAATATGAGATTTTCATAATTTGTAAATTCATAACTTCAGTATCATTGATGTCCAATGGCTTTAACTGTGAGATGGGGGTCATTAATTTCGTCTATTAAATAAAGAATGCGTAAAGATGGAAGAGCAATAACGATGAGAATAATTGCAGGTATAATTGTTCAAACTATCTCAATTTCTTGGGCGTCTATAGAATTTGTGTTAGTTAATTTTGTTGTTATTATAACGGTAATGATATAAAGCACTAAAGTGCTAATTAAGAATACTGCTATTAAAGCATGATCATGAAAATATAGAAGTTCTTCTATAATTGGAGAAGCTGCGTCTTGAAAACCTAATTGTGATGAGTGTGCCATATAAGATGTACAAGGATTAAACTAGTAATTAAGTCATGACAAGGCTTAGTAATTATTTTACTAACATCTTAAGGGGGTGACAGATTAGCTATGTAGATAACTTGAAATTATTATAAGGGGGTTCAATTCCCTCCTCCCTTGTTTATAAATAACTTGCACATATGATGGCTCTTCAAAAGTATGATGAGGTGGGGGGCATCCATACAATCATTCGATATTTGTTGAAGAAAATTCTGTATTTATTACTTCTCGTTTAGCTGCGAAAGCTTCTCAAATAATAAATATTATTATAATAACTGCTAATAGAGAAATTAAGGATCCAATAGAAGATAATGTATTTCAGAGAGTATATGCGTCTGGATAATCTGAGTATCGTCGTGGCATGCCTGCTAGACCTAAAAAATGTTGAGGGAAAAAGGTTAAATTTACACCAATAAATATAACTCCGAAATGAATTTTTGATCATGTGGGGTGAAGTATAAATCCTGAGAATAGTGGAAATCAATGTACAAATCCTCCTATAATAGCGAATACGGCACCTATTGATAATACATAATGGAAGTGAGCTACTACATAGTAAGTATCATGTAGGACAATATCTAACGAGGAGTTAGCTAGGACAATACCAGTTAAGCCACCAACAGTAAAGAGAAAGATAAACCCAAGAGCTCATAGTATTGCTGCATCTCATTTAATGGCTCCTCCATGTATTGTTGCTAATCAGCTAAATACTTTTACACCAGTTGGAATTGCAATAATTATTGTAGCAGAAGTGAAATATGCTCGCGTATCAACATTAAGATCAACAGTAAATATGTGGTGGGCTCAAACAATAAAGCCTAGAAGGCCAATTGATATTATTGCTCAGACTATACCCATGTATCCAAAAGGTTCTTTTTTAGATGAATAATATGTGACAATGTGAGAGATTATGCCAAATCCTGGTAGAATAAGAATATAAACTTCAGGGTGTCCAAAAAATCAGAATAAGTGTTGATATAAGACTGGGTCTCCACCACCTGCTGGATCAAAAAATGTGGTATTAAGATTTCGATCTGTAAGAAGTATTGTAATTCCTGCTGCTAAAACTGGTAAGGACAATAAAAGTAGGATAGCGGTAATTAGAACTGATCAAACAAATAAGGGTGTTTGATATTGTGATATTGATGGTGGTTTTATATTAACGGAGGTTGTAATAAAATTAATAGCACCTAAGATAGATGATACTCCAGCCAAATGAAGTGAAAAGATTGTTAAATCTACAGAGGCTCCTGCGTGTGCTATATTTCCAGCTAGGGGGGGATATACTGTTCACCCAGTTCCGGCTCCGGCTTCGACCCCCGATGAGGCTAATAAAAGAAGAAGTGATGGTGGTAATAGTCAGAAGCTTATGTTATTTATTCGCGGAAAAGCTATGTCTGGTGCTCCAATTATTAGTGGGAGTAGTCAGTTTCCGAATCCTCCAATCATAATTGGTATTACTATAAAAAAAATTATTACAAATGCATGGGCTGTAACAATTACATTATAAATTTGATCATCTCCCAATAAAGCTCCCGGTTGGCTTAATTCTGCTCGAATTAAGAGGCTAAGAGCGGTTCCAACCATGCCAGCTCAGGCACCAAATATTAAATAAAGGGTGCCAATATCTTTATGATTTGTTGAGTATAGTCATCGAGTGATTATCACAGGTAAAGTGGCCGAACAGGTGTTAAGTTGTAGCCTTAATAATAAAGGTTTAAGTCCTTTCTATACCAAGCCTTGTGGTGTACAGCACATAAAATTGCAAATTTTAAAGAGTAAATAACTCCTACCGGGGCTTCTCCCGCTTTTTCCCCCCCCCACAAAGCGGGAGAAGTAGATTATAGCCTAAGTTAGGTGTTTAGCTGTTAACTAAAAGATTGTAGGATAAAGCCTTCTAATCTAGTGAGGTTTTATCTTAATTAAAGTGTCTGGGTTGCATTCAGAATATGTGAGATAAAGTCTTGCAAATCTTAGTCAAAGATTAGGAGATTTTATCTCCTGCTTTAAGCTTTGAAGGCTTTTAGTCTTATAACTTAAATCTTTTAAATTGTATTTAAAATTAATGGTGTGACTGGCAATATTATTGTTGATATAATAATTGTTGTTGATAATATATTTAATTTTATTTTTAGTCGTCACATTAATTTTGAATTTACTGTAGCGGGAGGGGTAGTTAATGATGATATATAAGAAAGACGTAAATAAAAGAATAGGCTTAATAAGGTTGATATTGCTGCAATTGTGGCTAGTGGAATATTATGTTTAATAATTTCTTCTAGAATTAATCATTTAGGTATAAATCCTGATAGTGGAGGAAGTCCTCCAAGAGACATTAAGATAATAATTATTGTTGAGGAAAGTGATAAGTTTTTTATTCATGAAGAAGCTATTTTATTAATATTGGTTGATAATATTTTTATTATTACTAAAAATATTGATGTGGTTAATAATAGGTAAATTATAAGATTAAGGAGTGCTAGATTTGAAGAATATGATATTACAATTATTATTCAGCCTAGGTGGGCGATAGAAGAATAAGCTATTATTTTTCGTAATTGAGGTTGATTTAGTCCTCCTCATCCTCCTACTAGTAATGATAATACTCCTAATGTTATTATTAGGGTTGTATTAATTTCTGAACTTATTTGAATTATTAGTGTTATAGGTGCAAGTTTTTGTCAAGTTGAAAGAATTAAACAAGTTATTAGATCTAATCCTTGAATAACATCTGGTAATCATATATGAAACGGGGCTACTGCTAATTTAATTATTAAAGCTGTTGTTGATAATAATAGTGGTGTTTGGGTTTGTATATTAATAATTGTTCATTCGCCAGTGTATCATGCATTTAATATTGCGGCAAATAGTAGTAGGGCGGATGCTATTGATTGAATTAAAAAATATTTAATTGCCGCTTCTGTTGATCGTGGGTGATGTATTATAGATATAATTGGAATAATTGCTAGAGTATTTAATTCAAGTCCAATTCAGGCTAGAAATCAGTGGTTACTAATAAAAGTAATAATTGTTCCGGTAGATAAGCTTGAAATTAATATTGATAATGCATATGGGCTCATTAATAAAAGAAGGGGTTAACCAACATTTTTGGGGTATGGGCCCAAAAGCTTATTTAGCTTATTTTATTAAGAAATAGTGTAGTGGATGCACTTGAAGTTTTGATCTTCATTGGATAGGTTCAAATCCTTTTTTTTTAGGAAATAAGGGGGTTTGAACCTCTATTATTTACTCTATCAAAGTAATCCTTATCTTTCGGGCATATTTCCTATAGTATTGATGGGAGCCCTATCATTATAATTGGGAGAGAGAGGTGAAGTATGGTTATTGCAATTGTGATAGGTAAAAAGTTTTTTCATACTAAGTGTATTAGTTGATCATATCGAAATCGTGGGTACGAGGCTCGAATTCATAAAAATAGGATTGATAAGGTAGAGGCTTTAATTATTAAATTTACTACTGATAATTCTGGGTGAAGATGGTAGAATGTTGTGCCTAAAAAAAGGACTGTTGATAATACATTTATTATTAGAATATTAGCGTACTCTGCTAAAAAAAAAAGAGCGAATGGTCCTCCTGCATATTCAACGTTAAAACCAGATACTAGTTCTGACTCTCCTTCTGTTAGATCAAATGGTGCTCGGTTCGTTTCAGCTAAAGTTGAAATAAATCATATGGCAGCTATTGGTCATGCCGGCACTAAAAATCATATTAGTTCTTGGGTCATATTAAAGTTAAATAATATGAAACTTCCTGTTATTAAGACAAGGCATAAAAGAATTAATGCGAGTGTAACTTCATATGAAATTGTTTGAGCAACTGCCCGAAGGGCTCCAATTAAAGCATATTTAGAATTAGAGGCTCATCCGGATCCTAAGATAGAATAGACAGCTAGGCTTGATAAGGCAATTATAAATAAAATACCTAGATTTAAATTAGATAAGGTATTTGGAAGTGGGAGTGGAATTCAAATTAATAGGGATAAAATTAAGGCTGCTGTTGGTATTAGTAAAAATATAGTTTGGGAAGAAGTGGAGGGACGCACAGGTTCTTTAGTAAATAGTTTTAATCCATCTGCAATTGGTTGTAATAGGCCCGATGGGCCAACAATGTTTGGTCCTTTGCGAAATTGTATATATCCAAGTACTTTTCGCTCAATAAGGGTTAAAAATGCTACTGCTAGTAAAACAGGAATAATATAAAACAGGGGGTTAATAATTAATAATATTTGCATTATTAAGGGGAAGATTTGAACCTCCGAATTAAAGATTTTAGGTCTTTTGCAATTACCAAGCTCTGCCACCCTAATAAACCATTATTTTTGGCTTGTTTTTGAATTATTTCTTTATTTTACTTCAGAAATAATAGAAAGGCTTAAATTTTTTATAGGCCTTATTTTTCCGGTCCTTTCGTACTGGGAAAAAATTTTTATAGATAGAAACTGACCTGGATTACTCCGGTCTGAACTCAGATCACGTAGGACTTTAATCGTTGAACAAACGAACCTTTAATAGCTGCTGCACCATTTGGATGTCCTGATCCAACATCGAGGTCGTAAACCCCTTCGTCGATAGGGACTTTTTGAAGGGATTGCGCTGTTATCCCTAGGGTAACTTAGTTCGTTGATCAAATAAGGGTCAATTATATTAATAATATTATTATTTTGAAATGTATTTCTTAATTTTTTATCTTGGAAGTTTTATTTTCTTCCATGGTCGCCCCAACCTAAAACTGGGTGTTAAATTATTATTATATTTGTAAAAAATTATAATTAGTTTGGGTTTAAAGCTCCATAGGGTCTTCTCGTCTTATATTTATACTTCCGCTTCTGCACGGAAAGATCAATTTCATTGATTAATTTAAAGAGACAGTTGAGCTCTCGTTTTGCCATTCATACTGGTCTATATTTAATAGACAAGTGATTACGCTACCTTTGCACGGTCATAATACCGCGGCCGTTAAACGATTGTCACTGGGCAGGCAGTACCTTTTATATTAATATATCAAAAGGCGATGTTTTTGGTAAACAGGCGAAGCTTATTGTTTTGCCGAGTTCCTTTTTAAATTTTAAATCTTTTTTTATGTTCCTGTGTTGGGTTAACATTAATATTAATATTATTCTTGTGTAGATTTATATATTATGTCAGTTATCAGTGATGAGTTCATTTTGATTTACACATACATATAGAGGTTTCTTTCCTTATTACTTATTCTAGTAGTAATTCATCTATGATATAGATTTACTTAATTTTTAAGATAAATTTAGATTATTTATTGAGATAATAAGTTTTATTTAAATTAAGCTTTGACGCAATTTGTAATGGCTGCTTTTAAGCCAATAGTATTAATTTTCTTATATATATTATAATCTTTATTTATGTATTTAGGTTGTTTCCTTTATTAATTGGGCTGTACCTCAATTAATTATAATAAAAGCGCTTATTTTTATAATATTTATACTTTTAGTTGAACTAAAATTCATTCTTAAGTAACCAGCTATATCCAGGCTCGTTTGGTTTTTCGCCACTACCAAAAGTTCTTCTCACTCTTTTGCTACAGAGAAGAGTTTGCTCGTATGTTGCTGTCTTAGGGTAGCTCGTCTGGTTTCGGGGTATATAACTAAAATTCTTTATGTTAATATAGACTGGCTAGATCATTATGCTAAAGGTAAAAGTTGTAGTCTTTGCTTTTTTATATTTTTGTTTTATTTCACTTTTATTTCATCTTTCCTTTACAGTACTTTTTCTATTGCGCTAATAGATTTTCTGTCGCCCATACTATTATATAATAATGTTTTGTGTATTAGGATTAAGTATTATTGTGTTTAAGCTAGATTTAAAATTCAAAATAATTTGGTTTAACAAATGTTTTTTTGGTGTAAACAAAATGCTTTATTTAAGCTATATTTTGATATCCAAGGCCACCTTCCGGTAGACTTACCATGTTACGACTTACCTTTTCTTGTAAATTATATATATTTATTTAAATTATTTTATTTTTGAAGAGGGTGACGGGCGGTGTGTGCGTGCTCTATTGCCGATTTAAAAAGAACACTCTTTTTTCTTTTTACTTCTAAATCCTCCTTTATATTTTATTTCATATAATATTCCGTGTTTTTTATTGTAAAAAATGTAGCCCATTTCTTTCCATTTCATTTGCTACACCTTGACCTGACTTTTTTATTTTTAATTATTTTGTTTACTATTATTCTTTTAAAAGGTAAACTAGGGCGGTGGTATATAGGCTGTATTGGCAAGAAGTGGTGAGGTTTATCGGGGGGTGTCGATTATAGAACAGGCTCCTCTAGGTGGGTGTAGAGCACCGCCAAGTCCTTTGAGTTTTAAGCTGTAGCTCGTAGTACTCGGGCGGGAAAATCCATTTTAAAATTGAGCATAGTGGGGTATCTAATCCCAGTTTGTCTTTCAATTATAGTAGGTTCAAGGATATATAGCATAACTTTCGTCTTTGGGTTTACATTTTATGTTTGTATATAACTACTAAATAAGTTTTAAATTCTATTTTATTATACCTAAAACTACCCTTTGGGCCGTAGATATTAATATGAGTTTCTCGTATAACCGCGGTGGCTGGCACGGGATTTACCAACTCTAGTTAATTATTGCTAAATCGAGCTTATCCGCTCATTGTTTAATGTTTATTACTGCTGAGCTCCTGTGTAGGTGTGGCTGGACAAGGTGTTATGGGCTTTTTGGTGCCTGATACCTGCTCCCTTACTTTTAGTTAGAGAATAAGGGGCATTCTCACTGGGGTGATGAAACTTGCATGTATAAATATAATTATAATTAATATGAAGATTAGGACCAAATCTGTTGTGCTCACGAGATTTTTATAATCTATGTTGGCATTTTCAGTGCCATATTTTTGTTTAAATTACGCTAGCTTGCGTTATAATGTAACAATGTAACTAAAAAAAATAAAAAATTATTATTAACACATTTTTATTGGGAACTTTAGTGCGTGTGTATTTAAATTTTTGGTTTGGGGGTTGGCCAAAAAAAAAAAATATCGATTAGTTTTAACCGTGTGTCGGGGGGAAGGGGGGGTTGAATTGAGTAAAAATAGATAATTTTCTTAGCTTAATTGATGGGAAAATGGTTTCGTAGATATTTAAAATATGGACTCTTCATTTTTCAAGGACTAAATTAAATTTATGTCAATATAACATTAAATTATATTAATACTTTCATATATTAGTTAAACTACATAAGCATGTTATGTTCAGGTTTAGATTAAGATTCACCAGGTATAAGCTTATATGTCTGTTGACCTCACAGAGAAAAAAAAAAGAAAACATGACATCAAACCAGTTATGGGGGGTCACGGGGGATCCAGGTCGCTAGAATACTTCACTTTTATGCCAGAAAAAGTTCACGGTGATAAGTCTGAAGCAGGGCGCACCTGAGATTGCGCGCCGGATGCATTTTGAATGTGAACGTCCGTGGTACTACAAAATAGGTCCTTAGATCTAGACATCGCATCCTAGGGGGCGGGTTGCGGGTTTCTCGTCTCCGTGGGGAACTTTAGACTTGAAGGGCGCCAAAACAAATCCGAATGGCAAATATCTGAATGCACTATTATGCATAATATGTCCCCGCCTTACATTAATCATGGCAATTTAGCACAAGCGATAATTTAGCCCTCAGAATTTTGGCCTTGGGTGTCAAAAGCGGAAGTGAAAATCTTTCTCGTTTGAAATTTTTTACAATATATTTGAGTGAGCGGACTAAATAAAGATTGCTGGTTGCTATAATTTGTTAAGCACCAGGTTATTTTCAAATATATAGTTTATTGAATTTATAGGTTTAGGTTAGATATTTAAAATATGCGGGGTAAAGTTATGTGGAATATAATAGAGGCTTAGAAAATTAATTTTTTGGGTAATTTATAAAATTTGTGTAGATTAATTAATAATCTATATTTAGGGCGTGAGAAGAAGTAGAGTAATTAGGTAGATTTAACTAAGTATAAAAATGTAAGGAAAAGGCTTAAGATTATACGAAGGTGTTAATATAAAATTGTGTGCTGGTAGAAGAGCCCGGAATAATAAGCTCATAGAGAAGGGATGATATGAGAGGTTTATTTAGATTAATTTATAGGTATATAAATATAAGAAGAGCCCGGAATAATAAGCTCATAGAGAAGGGATGATATGAGAGGTTTATTTAGATTAATTTATAGGTATATAA
>JAVHNH010000014.1:0-16788 GCA_034783935.1 Desmognathus catahoula
GGCTTCACTTTCCTCTGCCGCTCCGGGGCCAAGAGGGCCATAACACGAGAGGTAGTGGAGAGGAATTGCTCAGCCAAGACATCAGGGCAGGAGGAGTCGGGGAGGGCAGCGAGGAGGGGGGCAGCAGCGGCGGCAAAAGAGGAGGGGGTGATGTTACGGAGGTTGCGGGTGGGGCACATGATGCGCGCAATAGAATCCAGGCACTGGGGCTTCTCAGGGAGCTCAAGCGAGAAGGATACTATTGAGTGATCAGCCCAGGGGCAGTCCTTGATGGACAGGAAATGGAGGGAGAGATTTAGGGAGAGGACCCAGTCGAGAATGTTGCCTTTCTCCTGTGTTGGAAGTCTGACATGTTCGGTGAAACTCAGCCCGTCAAAGGCACTCAGGAGGGAGGCAGCGGCCTTGTTGGTGGGGTCAAAGGCACAGTAGTTAAGGTTGCCAATGATGGCAACCTTGGAAACGGGGGTGGTAAGGTCAGCTAGGAGTGCAAGGAACTGTTCCTCGAACTCCGACATCTTCTCGGGGGGCCGGTAAAGAATGATGAGGCTAATAGAAGTGTTGGGGTTGATAGAGACTTTAACGAAAAGTATCTCGCATCCGCTGATGAGGGGGATGGAGACCTGATGAAAATTTAGGGTGTTCCGAAAGATGAGGGTGACACTGCCTCCAGGGAAGGTGGAGGGTTTGTCCCGGCGGAGGATGGAGTAGCCAGGGGGGGTGGCTAGAAGAGCAGCGTGGCTGGATTCTGGGCGAAGCCAAGTCCCGGAAAAGGTCATGAGGTCGAGGTCGTTGGCGATTATGTGGTCGGCAATCTCAGTGGCATGCCCAACCAGGGAGCTGGTGTTAAGGAGAGCAAAGGAGAGAAAAGTCGTAGCGGGGGAGGTGCAAGGGCAGGAGGTGGAGGGGGCAGAGGTAAGGGAGGGGAGGGGAGACATGTGATGGGGAGAAGTGGGGGCAGGGAGGGGAAGGATAGTGCAAAGTGGAGAGGGATGTGTAGGGGGAGAGCACTGTGCTGGTGAGTAAGGAGTCAAAGGATTGGTCCAACAGGCACTTGAAATCCTGGAGGAGGGAGGTGGGGAGGCAGGTGGGGGGACGGGAGTGGCCGTGGGTGCCTATCTCTGTTAATCTTGTTTCTAGAATATCGTGTTCCACCGTATCGAAAACTGCGGATAGGTCGAGTAGTAGAAGGGCCGCGGCACCTTGTTTGTCGGCTTGGGTTTTTAGGTCGTCCCAAAGGGCTATGGTCACTGTCTCGGTTCCATGTTTCGGTCTAAAGCCTGATTGTGCTGGATCTAGTAGGTGATCAGTTTCTATGTGGGTGCTCGTTTGACCTGCGACTATTTTCTCTAGGATTTTTGCGATATATTTGCTGTTTACAATTGCTCTGAAATTGTCTCCTACCTTGGGGTCGAGTCCTGCTTTTTTGAGAAGAGGTTTTACATTATGTTATGTTAGTTCGTACTTGTATAGCGCCCCTTGACCCCAATTGCGGCTTTACGGCAACTTTATGGCGTTTTACGTGTGAGGTTTGGAGTTCTGTGGGGACTACCCCGGTTTCTAGTGATTCTTTGATTATTTCACAGATTTTGGAGCCTATTTCCTCAGTTGCTGCTAATCTCCTGTAGATGTGTTGAGGGCAGGGGCCATCTTGTGAGCCTGCTGATCTGTTTTTCTTAATGAAGTTAAAGTCTTCTTTCAAGGGAATGGTGAAATTTTCGAGTGTGGGTCGGTCCTTCTCTACTAGTGTTCCTGTGTTGTTGGGTTCTTGTCTCCTGTTGTCTGCGGTGGAGGTTGTGGGGTTTACTGTCCACTCTATTTTGGAGTGATTTCCTTAGTGTCTTGATTTTTATGTCCAGATTTATTTCTTTGTTTATGAAGTGGGTTGCCATGTTATCGCAGAATTCTTGCGAAAGTGGTTCCTCTTTTGGTTTCTTCTGAGTAATTTGTTCTTTGATTAGTTTAAATAGTTCCTTGCTTGCTTGCTCTGCTTCCTCAATCTGCTGAGAGAAGTGTGATCTTTTGGCGTGTTTCATTGTTATTTCATAGTTCCTGAGGCTTTGTCTGTAGGCTGTTAATATCCATGACCTCCATATGGATACTTTACAGTCTGGTGCCAACAATACCAGCAATTATGCCCCACCATCGCCAACCATTCCTGTATCTTTTCACAACCAATCTCCCGAGATGAAACCCAAATGACCAACCACAACCATAACATCATTTTTAAAAAGACCAAAACATTGCAGCTTATGCTCTGGGGGGCAGCTTAGCTGATTCGCGCACCCAATATATGTCTTGCATGTGTCAGAACCTCCCCTCCGTGAGGCACCCCCCCACCAACACAGGGGGAGCAACCCCCCAGGTAATAAGGGTCACCAGCAGAAGGAAAGACAACATGCATTCAGTTTTAGGGCATCGGTTACAATAGTCTCATTTAAAAAATATGGGGAACGCTCAGCCAGAATCTCGCAGCCTTCATTATTGGCAAAAAACCTTTTAGTTAGTTAGGTTTCATCTTCACTCCCCATGCCTTGTAATCTCTGTGGGGTTAGGATACTGTCAGAAATGGAGGAACTTTTGCCCAAATCTTGGCCAGTGACGGCCATAGAGTCCGAGTCCCTTGCTAACGGTGGACGGGTTGTCTTCCGCTTCCTGTTTCTTTGCCTTCCCCACTGGTCACCTGCAGATTTCTTCGAACCTGCTCTCCATGCCATACCGTCTGGGGTAGATGCTATGTGCTGTGCCATGAATTGTGCTGCCAGGTCTGGACTCGTGAAGAAATGTGTGTTCTTTTGCCATATGATTCTCAGTTTAGCCGGGAACATCATTGAGTATTGAAATTGTTTGCTGTGTAATACGGGTTTAACCACATCAAACGCCCTGCGAACGTTCTGTACGCTCAGGGCGAATTCAGGATATATCGCAATGGGCAATCCCTTAATTTTGAAAGGGCCTTTACCTCTTGCCAACTGTAGGATAGGGTCATGATCTTTATAATTTAGCTGCCGCAGTATAATGAGGCATGGTGGGGCGCCAGGTTTCGGCCCAAGTGCCAGTGATCTGTGGGCATGCTCCACAACGAATAGTGGAGATAGGTTTTCAGCCACGCATAGCCTCTGCAGGGTCTCCTCCATAGATGTGGCCATGTTTGTCCCATTTAGCTGTTCCGGGAGACCCAGTACTCGTAGATTGTTGCGCCGAGAGCTCCCCTCCAGATCATCAGCGCGTACCTGCAGATTTGAGGCCAATTTTTCTACTGCTTTCAACCTCCCAGGCAAGGTTTCATTAAGCTCTAGGATTTCCACTCTCTGCTCAGTCAGTCAGGCGGCTTTTCATATTATCGAGTCCACACACTCACTTTGTCTGTCTAATTTATCATTGATGGCAGCAATACCTTTTTGCAATTCCAAAAACATCCTCTGCAGCACGGGCTGCTCCGACTGGTTTTCTCACCCTGTCGCAGCTCTGCCTCCCTGCTGCACCGGCCCCGGTGCTCCAGCCTGCTTCTCCCTTCTACGATGGGCACCATCCATTTTCCCCATTTTGCCGGGCAGTATCTGCCACCTCTACCCTTATCTGGGCCTCCTTCAGCACGTGGGTCGCCCTCCATGTGTTTAAGTCATGTTTCCTCTTCGGATTTGAGGAAGGGGAGGAAGGGGGTTCCACTTTCACCCCTGCGGCTAAGAGGGCCCCCCCACACCTCATCTGCCCCTGGCTTCCCACAGGACCCCCTACGGGGCCGCATTTGGCAGTCAGGGCCCCCACCCTGCACGGGCCCCGCACCTAGCGGGGCTGGGCCCCCACCCCACCCTGCACCGGACCGGACCCCCAGCCCCTGCCCCAGCCACGCGGCCGCCTCTCCCCTCCTCACCAAAAGCCAGCCTCACAGCCCAGGCGCTGACCCCCCCAGGCCAGAAGCCAGCCCCTACCGCCCCAACAGCCGCCTGAACGGCTCCTCACCAAAGGGGGCCCACCTCCCTCTCACCTGCCCTCCGGCAGTGCCCACGCGGGAGCCGTGGTTCAATGCAGCCTATCAGGCCGCTTCCTCCGCCCATCCCTGCCTGTGCTCCGGGGCCCACAGAATGGGGACCGCTAGATTCCCGAGCAGCTCAGGGGAGCCGTATTTTTCACTGCATCTGGCCACCCACCACTGATGCCCTCAGATCGGTGTGGAGGCGGCCGAGAGCTCTGGCTCAGGCAGCCATCTTCGTGCACGCTCAACAGCGCCCCCTTCAATACTGCAAACAAATCAACAGGTCAACCGGTCAGGCATTTTACTTTATCCTAGACACGCCAAATTCACTCACATAAGATTATGACTGTTGGACTTCTGTGGGAACAGCAGGAAGTGATGAAAGTTGGACTTCCCTCCTTACCCCCGCTACCAGTGTCACTAGCAGAAGGAGAAAAATGGGGTTCACAGGGACCAGCGTGGAACCTTGTCAGTCTGCACCTGCAATATAGGATTAATACACAGGTGAAAATACAGATTGCAATGTGGACTAATGCTCACCAATTCGAACCCCCAGCAGCGCCTAGCAGGTGCAACTGAAGGAATTAGAACAGTGGTGTGGTTTTCTGGCATACGGTGGAACAGGGAATAACTGTATGAATCATACAGTAGGATGTTAGTGCACGATAGTGAAAGGGCCAAAGGCAAAAGGCAATCCGTTACGCAAGCTTGAGTCTAAATACCAATCGAGCTGTTCACCAAAACCAAGGGCAAGACAAAGCTACAACAATATGCAAGCTGAGTTCTGAGCCAGTCGAGCAAGGTACAAAGACAAGAGGGTCAAGCAAAGAAAAGTCGATAACATGAGTCCAAGGTTAAATACCACACAGAGGCAAAAGTACAAAAGGGTAAAGCAATACCAAAGTCAAACCAGTCCGAGTCCACAGCAAGCGAGGTCAGCATTCACAGAGAGCAGCACAAAGTCAAAGTCCACTTGTTGATAGCAAGCACGGAAATGAGTCTACGTCTGCTTTTTAAGGAGAGCATCATAGGAATAGAAAAAGGACTGGCATGTGAGTGGCCATGATACGAGTCATTCGTAAAAACAATACAGGGTTCAGACCCCGGAACCGGGCTACCTTACCGGCTTAGTCCACGTTGTATTAGAGGCTGCCAACTATAGCACTGTCTGAAAGACCAAGTGATTGCTAATAACTTTGCTGGACATGACGGAATCCTAACAGTACCCCCCTCCAAAAGGCCACCCAGAGGTTTTGGCTTATCTGGATGTTTAGCATGGAAAGAAGAGACCAATTTAGGGGCATGAACATTCTCCACCGGTTCCCAAAACCAGTCTTCAGGGCCATAACCCACCCAGTCAATCAAATATTGTAATTGACCTCTATCCAACCTAGAGTCCACCACTTTGGCTACTTCATAGTCCCCCTTAGTATCAGGGGCAGGTTGTCTGAGACTGGAGTCAGGGCGAATAGCAGGGTCACAATACTTGATCTATGAAACATGGAACACTGGATGACATTTAAGCGTAGGTGGGAGCCCGAGTTTCATAACCACAGGGGAGTAAACTGCATAGATCACTTAAGCACCTATAAATCTAGGCAGTAGTTTTGGACAAGTAGTACCTTTAAAATGCAAATTCTTAGTGGACAACCACACTTTATCCCCCAATTTGTATTCTGGAGCTTCCCTTCGACCTTTGTCTGCTTGAAACTTCATGGTGGCCTTGGATGCTAGTAACAGTGATGTTATCATTTGACCCTGGGCTGCAAAAGCTTTAAGGAATACTGAGACCTCAGGGACAAGTATTTGATGTGGAAAGTGTGTGGGGAGGAAAAGGGGATGATATCCTGTCAATGCACAAAAGTAGTCTTAATTGCAGTGTGGTAAGAGTTGTTATAAAGGAACTCTATGATAGGTAAAGCACTGCACCAATTCTTTACTTCCTTCATAGAAAAAACCCTCATATATTGTTCTAGGGTCTGGTTGCATCTTTCTGTGGCACCATCAGTTTGGGGATGGTAACCAGAGGAATACAGAAGTTTTGTCCCTAAAAGCTGATGAAATTCCTGCCAGAATTTAGCTAAGAATTGTGTTCCTCTATCAGTGGCTATCACATTAGGGAGTCCATGTAATCATACTACAGTGGCCAGAAATATCTGTGCTAAAGTCTAGGCTGACGGAAGTCCAGTTAACCCTACAAAATGAGCCATTTTTGTGAATGTGTCTGTAATCACTAATATCACTGAGTAGCCTTTACAATTGGTGAAAAAATCCATAGTGATTAACTGGCAAGGTCCAGAGGGAACAGGTAAAAATTTCAATAAGCCTTGTGGGACCTCATGACTAGCCTCCTCCTTGCACATACAGGCCATAGATTCAAATATTCTTTAACATCCACTTTCATCTTTTTCCACCATACATATCTGGAAAGCAGCTCAAACGTCTTTTCAGGACAAGGGTGTCCTGCCAAAGGAGAATCATGGCACCATGTTCAAAGTTCTGTTTGCTGAGTTTTCTTAGGTGCCCATAACCTATTTCCTTTGAAGCATAATCCCTCTGCCGTTCATAGGTGTAAACTGTAAGAAATGCATTTTTTCTTGAGGGGTGTGGCTATCCCTAACTTCTTGAAGAAAAGAGGTTAAGCCATGATGAGCTAAACAGATAAACCTTTGTTGTGGAATGATTGGTACACTAGCTGTGTCTGCTTTTGATTCTTCGGGATATTGATGGAAAGAGCATCAGCTCGGGCATTGCAGTTGCCTGGTTTGTAGGTAATGACATAATCGAGCCTTGAGAAGAATAACAACCACCTAGCCCGTCTCCCGTTCTGACATGCTAAGTTTTTGATGAATTCTAAGTTCTTGTGGTCAGTGTAGATGTAACGGGATGACTAGCACCTTCTAAATAGTGCCTCCATTGCTTTAATGCTTCCTTGGTTGCTAACAACTCTCTCGTATATGGTGTAGTTCTGTTCTGAAATGTTAAGTTTGTGAGAGAAATAAGCTATTGGGTCTTCTTGTTTCTCGTTTTTCTGTGAAGGGACTGCACCAATGGCATTAGAGGATGCGTCGGTTTCAACCATGAAAGGCAAAGTGAAATCAGGATGAATCAAAATGGGGTCTGTGTAACGGCCAACTTCAATTGTTCAAAAGCATCTTGTTGTTCGGAGGACCATTGAAACTTTTATTGCTTAAGGGCTTGAGTTAAGGGTGTCACTAAATATGAATAACAATGAATATATTGTCTATAAAAGTTAGCAAAACCCAGAAATCTTTGTAAATGTTTAACGTTGTGAGAAGCTTCCCATTCAACTACAGCTTTAACCTAATGGGATCCATTTCTCTACCATGCTGGGAAATAATGTATCCTAAGAAAGGAACTTTATCTTTGTGGAATAAGCATTTTGAATAACAGATTGTACGCTAAAGAATCCAGAGTTTCTCCCAAACGGTTTTGACATGGGCAATGTGCTTGTTCAAAGTATGCGAAAAAAATCAAAATATCGTCAAGATAAATGATCAGGTTTTTTGTGATATCCTGAACAAGTACATCATTAACAAAGTGTTGAAAGTAGGCCGGAGCATTGCATAAGCCAAAAGGCATCACTAAATACTCAGTGTCCCTGGGCTGTTCTAAAGGCTGTCTTCCACTCATCCCCCTCCCTCATTCTCAACAGATTGTAAGCGCCTTTAAATCTATCTTTGTAAACTATTTACCTTCTTAGATCTGGTCTAATAAGACAGGAACCAGAGGCAGATGATATTTATTCTTAATTGTGATGTTATTCAGAAGGCGATAATCGACACATGGTCTTAATTCAGTACAATCTTTTTTGGGAACGAAAAAGAGAGGGGCGCCAGCTGGGGAAGAAGAAAATCAAATAAAACCTTTCTCCAAATTGTCCCATATATAATCTTTCAAGATTGTCTTCCTTAGGGGAGAGAGCATAAATTCTGCCACATAAAATATTAGCATCCGGATACAAGTTGATTTGATAGTTGTATGACCTATGAGGGAGAAAAACTTCTGCCTCTTTAAGATCAAATACAGTTGGTAATTTTGGGTAATATTCAGCCACCACAGACTGAGTGGTGTTAATGTAGCAGAGAGTTATGGGCTCTACCTGTACTGTTCTCTTTACTCAATCTATTTAAGGATTCCAATCCTCTAACCAAGGCATACCCAATATTACCTTTAAAGGTGGGAGCACTAATGACATCAAACTGAACTAATCTGTGGTTACCTTGATACTCTATGCATAAAGGTATAAAGGTATACCCTGGTTGGAAGAATGGAATCCTAAAATAGACTGGTGAAGAGAACGGTACAAGTTGACATATTGACTCCTTGCTACATTAATACGACCCAGTCGGTTGTGGCAGAACACTACCCTGAATTACTTATGGTCTTTGATCCTAAGGAAGCTGAGATTCTTCCACCTTATAGGTCATATGATTGCCAAATAAACGTGTATCCAGAAGCTAATATTTCATGTGGTCAGATTTACGCTCTTTCACCCAAGGAAGACATTATTCTTAAGGATTATATATGGGATAATTTGGAGACGGGGTTTATTAGGTGTTAGGATTCGGTCTCCTTTGACACCACAAATACTCTGCTCCGCGGGGCGCCCCAACAAATCAGGTCTTAAACTTGTCTCACGCAAGGTAAGGTAGCCAGGTTGCGGGCTTAGTTTCCCCTAGTAACTGTTTTTGTTTACTTCTATGTTACAGCTTATTACCTTGGATCCGTGACTAGGTCAAGATGGCCGCTCATGCTCCTATGCCTGTAATGATTACCTGTTAGTCCTACATCGGTCGCTTGCTTCAGCCTGAGAGTCTGTTGTTGCTGCCTATGAACCTGACAGTATTTAAGCTGGCTTCTCAGACAGGCACTTGCTTGTGATCAACGCCCGGATCTCTGAGCCTGCTTCGGTTCCTGAACCTGTTGCCTGTGTTAATGCTGACTCCTGTTGCTGACCCTGGACTGTCCTTGACTCTTCTGCTGCCTGTACCCTATCTGGTAACCTTGTTGTGGTTTAACTGTATCCTTGTTGCTGACTCTGCTTAGTTTCTGACTAAGGTTTGCCTAGTCCCTGACTGTACCTTGTTTGATAGACTTCTGGTTCTGATCTTGGCCTCTCCCCTGACCTTGTTCTGCTTAGTCCTGGTTTGTACTGGTTTTAGTGACCCCTGGTTTTGGACTCTGGCCCGTTTTCTGACTCGTTTCGGTTTATCCTTGGTCTTTGGTATTGCTTGCGCTGGTTATAGACCCCTTGCCTGTCCTGGATACTTCTGTGGTTTTTCCTCTGTTGTTTATATTGCCCGCTCGTGTACTAGGACCTCTCTTTGTTTTGGACCTTGTGTTATCAACACCCTACGTGTGTGCTAGAACACGTTTTGTACAAGACGCTCTTGTGCTGGTGTTGTCAGGTCATCTTGCTGGACTCTGTCTTCTCTGGAACATTCTCGCCTGTGACTATTTCCACCTATTTGTCAGCACCCGGTATAGAGCTTCAAGGGGGATTCTAATTGGTAAGCGTGAGATTAGTTTAGACTTCCTCCAGATTTTGTTAATCCCACTTGTCAGAACACATTATTTATTTAGTGTCTTGTGTTCCCTTTTGTCTCCCTGCATTAGGTGCTGACCCCCAGGATATTGTCATCTGGTTCCTGGCTGGGACCCCCTTTTTCCCTTCTGGCTGTCTGTTGACGGACAGAGGGGTATTAAGAGGATTCCTGTTTTCGTCTCATTCCCCAAGTGCTTGAAAGTCCAACATTAGGCCTTCCTCTTCCCCAGCTGGGGCCCCTCTCTTTTTCATCCCTAAAATGGATTGTGAGGAATTAAGACCGTGTATCGACTGTTGAACATTATCACAAACAGATAATAACCCTTACCATTGATCCCTGTCCTCTTAGACCAGATTCAAGAAGCCAAATGGTTTCCAAAGAGTGATTTGAAGGGAGCATATAATCTGGTGAGGATGAGAGAGGGGGATGAGTGGAAAACCGCTTTTCGAACAGCTCATGGAGACTTCGAATACCTTGTCATGCCTTTCAGATTGTGCAATGCTCCTGCATATTTCCAACACTTTGTGACTGATGTTTTCCGGGAAATTCTGAATACGTATATGATTTATCTTGATGATATTTTGATATTTTCGCATACCACATGGTGCACGTTAAGACCATTTTGGAAAAGCTTTTGAAAAACATTGTACGCCAAAGAATCCAAATGTTTGTTTCACAAGGATCAAGTTCCCTTTCTAGGCTACATTATTGGTAGAGAGATGGATCCTATCAAGGGGAAAATTGTAGTGGAGTGGGAAACACCTCACGATGTGAAAGAATTACAAAGATTTTTGGGCTTGGCTAACTTCTACAGGCAATGCATTCAGGGTTACTCTGATATTTTGACTCCTTTAACCTAAGCACTCAAGAAGTAAAAGTTTCATTGGTCCTCCGAGCAGCAGACTGCCTTTGAAAACTAAAAGTTAGCATTTACTCAAGCACCAGTCTTAGTCCACTCTGATTTCATGCTGCCATTCATGGTTGAAGCTGATGCATCATCAAATGCCATAGGAGCAGTACTTTCCCAGAGAAAATAGAAACAAGAGGTACACCCTATAGCTTACTTCTCCTGCAAACTTAATTAATCAGAGCAGAACTATGATATATATGAGAGAGATGTTGGCTATAAAAGAGGCTTCAAAGCAGTGGTGGCATTATTTAGAAGGTGCTAACCATCCTGTTACCATTTATACAGATCATCACAAAAACCTAAAATTTATCAAGAACCTCGCTTGCTAAAATGGTAGACAGGCTAGATGGACATTATTCTTTTCTAGGTTTGATTACATCATCACCTATAAGCCTGGAAATTGTAATGCCCGAGCAGACGCTCTTTCACACCAATATACTGAAGAAGCTAAGACAGAGCCAGTAACTGTGCCTATCATTCCCCAAAAATGTTTTCTCTTTTTTATCTCATCATGGGTTAACATCCTTCCTACAAGAAGTAAGACAGCTACACCCCTCAAGAAAAGACCCAGTTCTTTCAGAATACACTGATGAACAGACGGACAAAGGGGCTATGCTTTATGGGAAATAGATTGTGGGTCCCTAAGAAAAAACAACAAACAGAATTACTGACATGGTGCCATGACTCTCCTTTGGTAGGACACCCAGGTCCTGAAAAGACATTTGAATTCCTCTCTAGATATGTCTGGTGGAATAATTCGAAAAATGATATCAACGAGTATGTAGACATATGCCCTGTTTGTGACAGAGTGAAAGCTAGCCACCAGGTACCTCCAGGCTTGTTAAAACCTTTGCCAAGGCCCAGAGGGAATGGGTAATGTATCACCATGGGCTTAATCACAAATTTACCGAATTGTAAGGGTTATTCGGTTGTGTTGGTGATCACTGATACCTTTACAAAAATCGCTCATTTCGTAGGGTTAATGGGGTTACCTTCAGCAAAGAAGTTAGCACAAATATTTTTGGCAACTGTGGTGAGGTTACATGGCCTCCCTAATACTATAGTCATTGATAGAGGAACCCAATTCCTAGCTAAGTTTTGGTGAGAATTCTACCAGTTACTGGGCACTAAACTTTTGTATTGTTCGGGATACCATCCCCAAACAGATGGTGCAACCGAGAGGCGTAACCAGACCTTAAAACAATACATGAGGGTCCTCTGTATGAAAGAAGAGAAGAAGAACTGGTATAGTGCCCTACTTCTCATAGAATTCCTCTATAATAACTCATATCACACAGCAATTAAGACTACTCCTTTTTGTGCTTTGATTGGTTATCATCCTCGTTTTCTGCCCATACGCTTTCCCCATCAGAATCTGGTCCCTGAGGTCTCCACATTTCTAAAGACATTTGCAACTAGGGTTCAAATGTTAACCTCCTTGTTATTAGCATCCAAGGCTACCATGAAGATCCAATCAGACAAAGGTCGAAGGGAGGCACCAGAATACAAAGTGGGGGATCGAGTGTGGTTGTCCACGAAGAGCTTGCATTTTAAAGGTACTACATGTTCCAACTTGTTGCCAAGGTTTATAGGTCCATATGTTGTGAATGCTGTGTACTCTCCTGCTGTGGTCAAGTCTAATCTCCTTTCAACTCTCAAATGTCATCCCGTGTTCCATGCTCCATAAAAAAAAGACACGGAAGTCACTCTGCACTTGCTATCAACAAGCAGACTTTGTCTTGGTTTTTCTTCGTGGAAGCTGACTTCGTATGCTGCTTGGACCTGGATTGGTTTGACTTTCCCTTTGGTTTGTCCTTCTGTACCTTTGACTTTGTTACGTGCATATTGACCTCTGGCTTTGTTTACTGACATGCTCTTGTCTAACCCTTTTGTCCTTTCATTTTCATTTTCTTTATTTGATATAGCGCAAATAAACTGTCTGCCATGGAATTTGTAGTACCGAATTACAGATAAAACCAACAGTAAAATGTAATAGACAGTTATAGTCAAAGGCAAACTACGACTGTGTACCCGACCCCAACTTGCTTATTGTTTTGGCTTGTCTTGCCCCTTTGTCTATGGTAACAGCTCGTTTGGTATTTGGACTCTTAGTTTGTGTAACGGATTGCCTCTGCCTCTGGCCCTTACACTACTGCGCACCAACCATTACGCGCTTACCAATTACGGTATTGCCCAATTACCGTATTATTGAGAATACTACCAATGTTCTCTCCTATTCTACAGTTGCACACAGTCGGCGCAGAGGGGGGTTCTATTTGGTGAGCATATTTCCAAGTTGCAATCTTAACATAGTGTATTGTAATATCACAATCAGGTACTTAATATTGTTCTCTTGTCTAATTGCATATTACAGGTGCAGACTGACAAGGTTCCAAGCTGGTCCTTGTGGACCCCTTTTTCTCCTGCTATGAGTTTAACTGGTAGCGAGGGTAAGAGGGAAGTACACCTTTCTTCACTTTCTTGTGACTCCTCAGAAGTCCAACATTGTTAAGGACTGTGTGCCCTCTCTGGTTCCTTTGATCACCAAGTTTGTTAATTCTTCATTTCTCTCGGGTGTAGTTCTGCCTTGCCTTACACAGTCCTGGATCACCCCAACATTCGTTAGATCAGTCTGTTGCTATGAATTATAGGCCCATCACTAACATGCCGTTTTTGCTGAAGATACTGGATAGGATTGCATACATTCAGATACAACGCTTTATTCTTGAGAACAACATTCTAAGTATGCGTCAATCGGGGTTTAGGCAATTCCATCTCACAGAGTCAGCTCTCCTTGATCTGAAATAAGCTTGCATCTGATAGTTGATGTGGGGAGATAGGTCTACTGATGTTGCTTGTATTGTCTGCAGCTTTCGACCTGGTTGATCATGGGCTGCTGGTCGAGAGGCTGTAGACACATGCCAATTTCTCTCAGCAAGCTACAGATTGGATTTTGTCCTTTCTTTCCGATTGTGCTGCCAGAGTTTTTCATCAAAATGAAGTTGCAGACCCTATAATACTCACATGTGGCATGCCTCAGGGAGCTTGCCTATCCTCAATGCTGTATAATCTCTTTACGTGTCCCCCTCTTCAATCTTCTTGACAATCATGGTATCCTATATACAAACCAAACAGATGACACTCACGTGGTCCTGCATTTAACAGGTGATCATGCTCAAGATACTGTGCTAGTTAATCGTGTCTGTGCCCTCATTCAAGAATGGATGGCTCAAAATGGGTTAACCTTGAAAGACTCCAAAACTGAGTTGTTAATAGTGGGATCTCAACCTAGGCGAAAAAAATTTAGCCCCTGAATTTTATGGTCTCCGATTGTGTTATCCTGGTGTCGGAAAAAGTCAAGGCTCTGGGCGTCCTAATTTGATTCCTGCCCAACTATGAAATCTCATCTGCCCTATATTATCTAAAACTGCTGTGGCAGGTGAGCCCATTTCTTTCTGAGCAGGCATGTGCTTCAGTTGCCAGAGCTGTCATAGGCTCTTAGATGGATTATTGTGGCAGTGTTCTGGGAGGCACTAGTCTTCATAATATTATGAGGCTGCAGGTGTTGCAGAACGGCGCTCTTCGTGCGGTTCGCGGGTTGAAGAAATTTGATCACATGTCTGAGGCGTGCAGAGAACTGCACTGGCTGCCTGTTAGGGTGCGTATTCCTTTCAGAATACTGGTGGTCACACAACTCTTTTTGAAAAAGGTCCACAGTAGCTGAAGAACAGGATCCGCCTCCGTCCTGAGCCGAGAGTCTTGCGTAACAATGCCACCAACTTGTTACATGTTCCCAGGATAAAACTGAAAACTGGCGGTGCCTTGACCTTTGACCATCTTGCTCCTATGCTTTGTAATGCGCTCCCACCTGACCGTGAAGACTCATTTGTTTGAATAATCACTTGATTATCAATGACTGCCTTGGATCTATATCTTGCTCTTTTGTGCATATTGCTCTCCGTTGCATCTGCGTCCTGATGCCCATGGATTTTTGGCACATTACAAGTGAATAAGTAAAGTATTCTTCACTCAAGAGAAATTTAGCAAAAAGACCATTTTCTGAGGCCTTCTTGTTTTCAGCACTACAAGAATTACACATTACATTTTACTACAGTCAATGCACATTTCATTCAATGCTTTCTCGATGAATGATGAACCTGCAAGAAAGGGTTAATTCAGCCTGCCTATTTCACACACTACGTGGTCACCTGCAAAAAACCAAAGGCTAAAGTTGAATAACATGAGTTCACTAAAATATAAGGCACTAAGAGTTCATCCCTTAGCTGGACTGTGCATGGTGCCAACCTAACTTCTGACCCCCGTTTTGTCACCAGTAATGGTAATTGGGGCTGAATTTAAAATATTGGGCTGTGATGTGAGTGCAGAAATGCGATACCTTACATTTCATCAAAAGATATAACATCCCTAAAGCTCAAGATTGGCAAAAAATTGGATTGATGAGTGTTTGAATAAGGAATGGGCCAGCTCTAATGCAATAAGTAAGGAATTGCTTAGACTACTGCAAGATTGGAATGATAATAGATTGTGGGAAAAACAGGCGGCTTCTATGGTCGCACAGAATAGAGTGTGGAAACAACAAGCCTACACGAAAAGCATGGGAAATGATCTGTCATGTAATTGAAAGCTACAATCAATGAATAATTACTGCAAATTTGAATTTGGTGTGACCGATAATACATATGTCCTTCTGGCAAACTCTGCATGTATTGCAACTTTTTATTTCACGTGTCGTTCTGGGGCATTGTTAAATAAAATCAAGTTTGAATCTAAATCGAAGAAAAGATGCATTTGTAACTGTAATTTGTTAGAATTAACATTGCCACATCTGCTCCTTACTTGCCCACAGTATATATAGCAACGAAAAAGATGGATCTCCCGCTTCATTGCAAACCATTGTGATGAATATTATCTGTATGTACTGCTGTCATTACCAGATCCTGTTGACATTGCCTGTGTATATAATTTTTTTAAAGATTGTAAATGTATTTGAATTTTTATCTTGATTTACTGTTGAATGTCTATATTTTTGACTATATGAAATTAGAGATCTTAGTCATTAATTTTGTTTTCAAATAATCTTTATTGCAGCTTAATCCATAAGTGGGAAAACTTGTCTTTTGATCGGATGAGTAGGCTACACTTTTTTTAAATTACAGAGGCAATTTGTAAAAGGTCCCTTATGAACTTCAATTCTGACCAGTATTGTTAATTAGCGGTTGGCCTCAAATCCCGATAGTGCCTGAATATAAAATTCTTATATGGACGCATATATATTCGAGTCTATCTTAGATTTGGTTTATATGCATTGGTTAATTGTCCAAACCAGATACTAAGAAATGCAGTAAACAAAGGTTTTTTTTTGTCATCTTGTTAATATTATTCTGTAGAATTTGTTCAAACTTTCACTATGCAATTTACTTTATTCCAAATTTGGCATGATTGCTAAACATATTTTGTTTTACTTTTGATAGTAATAAATGGTGCACCTTTGTCTTTTTGATTTGGTGAATGTAATTAGACTATGAAGCACCGTATCACTTTAACGCTGTAAAAAACTAAAACTATTTAAATTATTCAAAACTATTTTAAAGTTTTAAGAATAGTATGAAGTGATATTTAGAATATATAATATATAAAAATATTATATATTTATAATACACATAGTTGTTAAAATGTTGTTAAATACTTTTAAAGGATTATTATTAATGTTTTAGCAATGAATATTTACCTTGAATTTCAAACTCACCTGCAGAAGGAACGACATGACATAGAAGAAATTGTGCCATTTTTACACTATTTTTGGTAGTTTTCTCATCTTTTTAGTACTACTTTTGGTCGTTTTTCGGGCAAAAAATAGTAGAAAATAAGCCATTTTTGACACCCCCATAGGCGGATGGTGCCCTAGGCAGCTGCCTATTTTGCCTAATGGACGAACTGTCCATGAGTTATGTTTGTGGCTGAGCCGCAGTGCTAGTCAGAAGGATTTTTAAGATCTCCTGGCTAGCGGTGCAATTGAATGAACAGCCCAATACCTGCACGTGAAACCTACAAAGTTCTGTCATTTCACACCGATTGTATAATGTGGCACTGCTTGCACTTCCAGCGCTGAGAATCACACAGCTAGCTCGACCAATGTACCTCCACTGAGTTCATTACAGCCAGAAGCAAAGGGCTGGATTTACCTCATGTTTTTCTGTGCACTATAGACTGTGTACTAGGTGCCTCCCACCCGATACTGAATAATATTGAATGCCTTTTCTCATTCTAATTTCACTTTTACATGCATAGGATTTTTCCTGTCTTAGTTTTGGGTG
>JAVHNH010000015.1:0-16670 GCA_034783935.1 Desmognathus catahoula
CCTTCATCCTTCCGAGGTCGATAAATTGAGTACCACGCCAGGAACATGCTGTGGGGTAATGTTGTCACCGTTACTATCAGCGCTCTGATGCCTGAGGGCTTTCAGCGCTATATAAACATAGACCTTATAGACCTTACGGTGCGGCCTTTGGGTTTTCTTTTTTAAAGACATCACTGTGTACAAGGGCATCCTTAAGGTTACGACTGCGCTCAAAGGCAATCAATGGTTTCTGCAGCGTATGATCCTCGCTTTGGAAAACCTGCCAATGTTTAAGGAGAATTTTCCTAAGTTGGTTTGACATAGTGGAAAAAGTAGTGACACACACCAACTTGGAAAGATCTTGTTGTCGCTGTGAATATGTTAGCAAAGCTTTTCTGTTGCTGTTACAAGCTCTCTTCTTAGCTTTCTTAATCGGGGGTTTAGGATACCCCTTCTCCTAGAGTTTCCTGGAAAGTTGGTCAGCATGCTCAAGAAAGTATTCCTTTTGAGTACAGTTCCGTTTAAGACGGACAAATTGACCATAAGGTAAGTTATCTCTAACAGACCTAGTGTGGAAACTATCATACCGCAATAATGAATTGCGATCAGTGGCCTTAGAGAAAAGGCGGGTCTCAAGATGCCCATCATGGTGGAAAATCTGGAGATCGAGGAAAGACCTGCTGCCTATCTAATGTGGCTGTAAATTCAAAAAGGGGTTAAGATAATTAAGCCAGGCAGTATCCTCTTCACCCTCAAAGACAATTAAAATATTGTTGATGTAGCGGATCCATACCAAGATCTCATCGAGGTACGGGTTCATTACATTGAAGATATAATTAATTTCAAAATCCTCCACATAGAGGTTAGCTACACTGGGAGCCAGGGAAACGCCCATTGCTGTTCCGCCTATTTGTTGATAAAATATGCCCTCAAATTGAAAAAAAATTTGATAGTGCCATTTCCACACACCAGCTAATGAAACTATTGGGAACAAGAGTGTCATCTTCACGTCTACTTAATGCTTCCTGTACCACCCTAACAGTCTCTTTTTGCAGAATTTTGGTATAGACTTTCAATATCCAAGCTAATAAGAATGTTTACTTGGATCAAAAACCCTATTCTCAACATGCCGAATGACATCAGTACTGTCTTGTACATAAGATGTCATCTGCTTAACTATGCCTTTAAGGAAAAAAAATCTGCATATTTGGAAAGCGGTTCAAATATGGATTGGGGGCCGGAGACTATAGGCCTCCCGGGTGGCTTATTGGAATCCTTATGCACCTTAGGCAGGAGATACAAAAACAGGGGTGCGGGTATTAGTATTAGTTAAAAAGGCAATCTCCTGCTTAGAAATCCACTCACATTCCTCAACTTCTTGCATCTTATTGGAAATTAATTTCCTAATCTCTGGGGTAGGGTCACAGGCCAATGGAATATAGCTGGTGCTATCATTCAATTGTGTCAGTGCCTCCTCTTGGTAGTCATCAACCGACCATAACACAATTGCTCACCCTTTATCGGCCGGTTTGATGACCACGTCTTGAAGGCTGTTCAGTTCCTGTACTGCTCTAAGCTCTGCATTTGTAAGGTTATAGAACCCTGGGGTCTTTTTATTCCTAGAAACCTCCAATTTCTTTAAATCACAAAGGACTAAGTTCTCATATGTTCTAGCCGCTGCACTTTTAGTTGGAGGATTAAAGTTAGACGGAAGACGGAGCCCTTTCACGTTCTTATTAACAAAGGACACGTCCTCAAAGTATTCCTTAAGATGAATCTTTCTAAAGAAGGCCTTAAATTCACACCTAACTAGGAAAGGGTTATGCCTTAAAGCGCAGTCATAACCTTAAGGATGCCCTTGTACACAGTGATGTCTTTAAAAAAGAAAACCCAAAGGCCGCACCGTACCAGATCTGTTTGGGTGGAAGAGCACCAAGGGACATGTCCCGAGCAAACGGTGTGTAGCCTGTGGGTTCTCTGATAGGGCCACTGAAATAATGATGAAGAATGGTGTCAGGACATTAGACCAACTCACGAATATGCACTACATAGGAAAGACCAGTAGAGAGGTCAGATTGAGAATAAATCAACATCGTGGCAACATACGTAATTTGCATATGGGAGAACCAATGGTACAACACTTTTTTGATAATGGATACTCTGAGAGTGATCTCCGGTGGACCATTATCGAAAGAATTGTGCCTGGCCCAAACCGTGACCAGTTGCTAGCTACAAGAGAGAATTTTTGGATTTTCTCAGAGGACACACGTAGAGAAGGCCTGAATGATAATATTGAGTGGGCCTTGGGGACCTCACATAAAAGAAGAGCGCAGAATAGGGTACGTTTTCAGTAATGGTTTTGGTCTGTTTTTCTTTTTATTGTGTTTTGGAGTGTAATTGTGCACTCTGTCTCTTCTTGTATGGACGGACGTGTTTGGGGTGAACATTTTTAGTGTTTTTAGTGTTGTTTTTTTATTGTTTTTCCACCTCCCGTCTTTGTATTTTATTTTACTCGGTGGAACATTACTCTTACCATTTGAGGCTCTTTATTAGTAGCTTTGCCCCAACCCCATTGCCTTTTGGCATAGGGGAACTTGAGCCGGTAGGCCAATAAGAGTGTGGGAAGATGGATTTATCAAACTACACTTTTTGCGGCTGTAGATAAACCGATAGCGGTATATAATGATTTGGCGTAGAGGTGTACTGTTTGTTGTCATTACCTGCGTAGATAAATGATATTTGCTGGGCGATCGCCATCTTTGTAGTCTTTTTGGTGTTTCTGGAGTACCAAAACGATTGACTGAATGGTTGGTGTTGGCTTTGACGCCAAGCTGAAGTTAGGCGACTTACATCACCATTTTTGTTTCCCGTGATGGAAGTACATAGGCACACTGACACTATGTGGTTGTTTATTTATTTTTCAATATGTTTTGTTGTTTAATATATGCTTTTGGTGGCCATCATCTTTGTAGTTTTTTTAGGATTTGTTCTTTAGGCTTACGCTCTATGCTTTGTGAGGGTAGTCTTTTCTTCATGTCAACGTGCTCCCTTTTTAAAACGAACGTTCCGTGAACGTTGGTTTACGGTTGTTGGAGCCTGCTGGATACGCTGATTTTCGAACCGGGCGGCATTTGGTGCCAGAATTAAACGCTACGGGTAAGCCTAGTTCCCTCCTTGTGGTAGATTTGGATATATTTTATGTTTTGAGTGTAGCTAAACATTTATAGATTGTAACTTTAGCATTTTTGTCTTTGTTTGTGTTTCTTATTTTTTAGATAGGATAAGGATCTAGCGTACGGCTAGAGAGGGAACGTTCCCCTTGGTGCTGTGTCTCATTCCACAACCCCGTGCTGTTTTGCATCTTTAGTGTTTTGTGCCAAGAATAGATACAGTCATGGTAAGCTTTGTTGCGGTCTTTATTTTGGGAACGTGTAGTTCCCCGTGAGAATGGGAAGTGCTCTCTCTCCTTTTTTTCAATTTAGTTTGGGGTTTATTTTTTAATAAATTTTGTTTTTTTGATTCTGTAGTGAGTGTTTGTATTTCTTAACACGCCTTTCAACATCTTGATGCCGTGACGCAGTGGGTGAATAAATTTCGGAATATGCCGCCCCCAACCTTCCGCCTGTAGTGGCACAGGTCTGAATTGTGGTTTATGAATGTGACGGTGTGCAGCTAGTGGGCGTTTTCTTAGCTAGACGGCTCCTGTTTGAAAATTTGTTTGTTGTTTTACTTGTTTCCCTTTTGCAGAGTCTTCTTTTGAAATATACCGGATTTTCTTGTGACATTCTAGTGGTCTGTATGAAGATTTTGTTTTGCGCTGACCCCGGAACGGTTTCAGGTAGTAGCTTCCTTTCGGGGTGTCAGTGGTTATAATATCTTGTGTTATTGTGTTATGGTGATTCAAATGGTGTTTTGTGTTTATATCCTCACCTCCTCACACACGTCTCTCCTTGGGTATATGCATAGTAAAATGCAGACTCGGTGGGTTGAATTACACCCCAGTTTATATGGTTGTAAGGCTTTAATTGATGGTAAATAGGCCTACTACTGTTAGAAATAAGGCATTCTCTTAGCATCATTAATGGTGCCTGTTGAGACTCTCTATAGCAGGCACCTTTGTTTTTTGTCTGTATTATTTACTTATTGTTTTTCTTTTTCTTTTTACTTTTCAGATCTGTTATGTTTCTCATGATACTCTCTGCACAGCAGTCCTGTTGAAATCATACATATGATGTTTTTATTATTCTGTCAAAGTTTTATAAAAAAGATAAGGTTGTCTCTTTCCTGATGAATGTGTGAACGTTTGTGTATGCACTGAAACATGTCGACATTTTCCCTGCTAAAAATTTTTTGGCAGCTTACCTTATGACGTTTGCTTTAGATTTGTGTGTTAATGATATGGTGACAATCTCTCAACATTGATCTGTCCTTTGGACAGTTTTGTGTTTTATATATTGGAAGAATTCTTGCTTATGCTTTGGATACATGCAATGAATTGACTGCTGGTACAGTCTATGCTGTTTAAAAAAAAAATAAGATTTGCAAAGAGTACATGTGTGTTGAAATTCATTTATATTTTTTATATTGTGATTAAATAAATAAATATTTTTTCTACATATGTTTTCTTACTGCTTCATTTGCTGTGGTATTATTCTCTAGATGTAAAACATTGGTGCTTATTGTTTGGTCTCCACATTACAGTAGGGTGGTCCTTTTTCTCCACATTACAGTAGGGTGGTCCTTTTTCTCTTGAGTGAGGCCAGTTCTTGGCTTCTAGCTCTTGGTTTCTTTGTGGTTCGTTTCCCAGGCCTGGACCTACCCTACTATAAAAAAGCCTGGGTTACCTCTGTCTACACACGTAGGATGAGGACAATACTGAATTTCTTGTAAACAAGGGCCGTCAAGTCATCTGGCCCTGGGCTCTTTTGTGGTTTCAGTTTTTTAATGGCCGATAACACTTTGGATTCTTGTAGTTCCCCTTCCAGAGAAGAGGTTTGTTCTTCTGAGAGTCGGAGTAGCAGAATGCATAGAAGATTGTCTTCCTGGGCCCTGGGGTCAGGGTTATCATTAGTGTAAAGCTCAGAGTAGAACTTATCGAAATCGTGTCTTTTCGATGGATCATCTGTCAGCAATGGCCTTTGGGAAGATATAATTGTTTCTATTCTACCCTTTGCCTGAGCAACTTTCAGTTTGTAGGCCAACAACTTGTCTGCCTCATTACTACCTTCGTAATGTTTCGGGTTCATATGAAGCAAGTTCAGTTCTACTCTGTGAGCGGAGCAGTTGTCCCTTTACATGAAGAAGTTTCCTATGTCTTTTGTGAGCCTGTTACTTTATGTTCCCTATCCAACCTTTCTACATCAGCTTCCAGCTTTGTCCTAGCAAGTGTCCCGGATTTTTTCAGTTTGGAACCTACTGCTATGCACTCTATCCTAAAGACCACTTTAAATGCATCCCAGATCATGACTTAAAAGACTCCCAGAGTGGCAACATCCTGGAAATAGTTGTGACATAGGTCTCTAGGTCACCAGGAACGCCCATGCTGGTCATTTACTGTGGAGTGCAGGTGCAGGGCAATCACCACTGGTGAGTGGTCTAAAAAGACACAGGAGCCAATCGGGGCTGTGTGCAGAGTGGGCAGGCGTGTTTGTGAGATGTATGTTGTCAATGCGGGAGTAGGATTTATGCACCGCAGCGTAGCAAGAGCAATCTTATCAGTTGGGTGCATCTCTCACCAGGCATCTGTCAAAGCTAATGCTGCAAATCTGGATTTCATCAGCTTGGCCAGGACGGGGATTTGTGAAGACTGTCCAGAGGATCTGTCCAATGAGGAATCTCAAACCATGTTCCAATCTCCAGCTAAGATTAGATCACCCCAAGCGAAGTGGGCCAAGTCTAGTAAAAAGTTTTGTATGAATGTGTTTTGCCCAGCGTTAGGTGTGTATACTGAGCCTAGAGTCACCTGTCTTGAGTGAGGGGTCCCTCTTACCAGTACACACCTACCACCTTTGTCTTTTACGTATTGGTCCAAAATGATATCAAGAGTGGTATTCGCCCCTCTTGCCTTTGAATGGAATTGTGTCGGGAAGGCTGTCTTACGCAAGCACTGTAAGTCAGCCCCATTCAGGTGAGTTTTTTTAAGAAAACCTAGGTGGCACCCCGCTAAGTGTGAGAAAAGAAGCTTGCGCTTAACAGGGGTATTCAGTCTGTGTACATTATGAGATAGGCATTGTAGCACCACTATTAATGAAACTTAGTCGTGATGTAGCCAAAATAAGATAAAAACTTATGTTAGCTATAAGAATGTGTAAATGAACAGCAAAAACCTTGTACGGATCTAAGAATGAACTAAAAGTATAATCCCAATAGAGGGCTCTCTAGTCACCTAATGGCCCTAGAGACTGGAAACACTTCCTCTAGGAATAGAGACCCACCAAAAAGTAGAGCACTCCCCCTTCCCATTCCCTCCAAGTAGTATTAAAAATCAAGGCCATGTCATCTGTCACAAGTATAATTAGCCATGGGCGGGCCAGCCCAGAACCGAGGGAAATTCCGGGTCAAAGCAGTGAAACGACTTGATCAGGGGTGTTACGGTGCCCTTCACTGCCCCAGCCGGCAGGGGGTGCTGTCGCCCCCTGCCGCTGAGGAGGTCGCCCCCGGCGACCCCTCTGCACCCAGAGGAAGGGGAACACCAATGAGAGGGCGCTGGAGAAAACGCCAGCGCCACACAAGCGGTGCTTTTTAAAAGCGCCGCATGCAACAACTAAAGAAATGCAGCGCTGGCGTGATAAACGCTAGCGCTGCTGCTTACCTGTTTTCTGGTTGTTGCGGGGAGGTTACAGAGCACCTGTAACCTCCCCATTTAACCCCCTCCCACAGGAAGGGATCAGCCCAGGCATGTATCCCATGCCTGGGGACTGGTCTGATCCCAACTTCCTGTTTGTTCATACACTGTCCTGGTTCTAAAGTGGTGCTTAAATAGCAGCACCACTTTAGCCAATCAGGATCCAGCAGCTCCAGGTGTGCCTCCCACTTGGCCACTTTGGTTGCTTACTAGGTGTTCGTCCCGCGCTGGAGGTACCCCCTCCTGCTGTCCGGAGTTGAAGAGGCGAAGCTTTGCTAGGCTTTGCTTCATTTGTAAAGTGCAAGCTGCACTTTTGCTCCTGTTTGTTTTGTGTTGTCCTCTGTCTTGTGTTCCTGTCCTCCCCCTTAGGGGAGAGTTGCTGGACAGCAGTCCTAGGTTCAAGATCTGGCACTTCAAAGAGATCGGTGAGAGGGGACTTGGGTCAGAATCAGGGGGTTCTGTTTGGTGCTGGAGGAAGGAGACTCTTAAAGGGGTACTAACCCTTTTTCCTCTTTTTGTCTCCTCTCCAGGGATAACTACCCCTTCCTCCTGAGGTGTCTCACTGCTGCTGCTGGGCATTGGGTCACCCCCTCTTGTGTGTCTCAAGCGAAAGGGGGGTGACTAAACGTTGGGGGCAGTGGACTATCGTCACTCGCACGACCAGGTCTAACAAGGGGTGTTCGCATTTCCCGGGTCAAGTCAGCCATGGCAGTCACGGCAGCCAAGAAAACCACGTCGACAGACTCTCTTCACTCCCCTGATGACGCAGAGAGAGGCAGAGCGCTGCAACAGATACTTATTGGACGGCTGCTGTTTGCTGCTTCCTGGTATCGCCTTTAAAGTGAGAGACCAGAAGCAGCAGCCATTAACAAGGAACCATCCAGTAAAGCCAATAAAGAATGCTCAATGCAGGAAGAGTCCCCTGCGTTGGGCACTCTTTATTGGTTGCTGTCCCGTTAATGGGTGGGGCAACATGTTCGGGCCTGAATCACAGGGTGAATAGAGCACAGTTGTGTGTGAATTTTTCTTTTCCGTAGCATGGCGGACTGCGGTATGGTGCTGTGCGAGAACAGGCCAGAGAGGATAAGAATCAGCTGGCCTGGCAGAACATTCGTTTCTGTCCCTATATAACGGCAAGTCATGCCAAGCACTGAGAGGCCAGGTCGCCGGTCTGTAGATTTAAATGTAGCAGGTGTATTCATTTGAGCCTGCTGGCTAAACGCTTCACTCAGAGGCTTGCAGACACTTAGAAGCGTCTAGCAGAGCATTTTGCCCTAATCCTTTTCCTCTGCTGTTCCAATTATTACTTTGCGTTTGGTGGACAGGGGCTGCATTTGTTTTTATGCGGGGCCTCGGCCACCTTGTAATGGATGAAGACAGAAGCTCCATCCATTGCAAGATGGCCGCTGGCGCCAGCAGCATAAGGCATTGCAATGTTCCTACTCTACTCGTACACAACTGTACATTTCAAACGCCAGTCTCCCTGTATTTGCATACAGTGAAGGGAAGCGCATTTGACTTGCTAGCCTGTTAAGGGGAAGTGGAGTGAAGAGGAAAGGGTTACATCATCAGATCTGTTGTTTTTAGGTCCGAGTGTCCCTCTGAGATCCATGTAGCACAAACAAGAAAAATACATTTTATTAAGCAAAGTAACAATCTTTCCAGACTCGACTTGTGCTTTATCACCACAATAATTAATTTACAGACGTAAAGTGTAGCCTTTGCCTTCTCATGCTAAAAATCTAGTATTCAAAGCCAATCAAACAAGACCAGTTTTCCCATATTTTTAAAATACAGACAGATGATTTCTATTTATCTGTTTTTATATCTCTGTAGAAATCAGTGGAAATGGAGCATTAATTATGTGTGAATATCCACTTCATGAAAATATTTTCATGCTCTTGAAGGTGGTGGAGAACAATTTTTTTTGTTAGGCCTTGAAACACCTTGAACAAGTCCCTCCAATACCATGCTTATTTTTTTTGTTGGTCAAGTTTCCACTTGTCTCACTGCGTGGAAAAACAAAAAGCAATGTTACACACGTTTTCCAGAAAGCCCAGCAGTGAGTGATGTGTGCCTGTAGTCATTATCAGCTCACTGCTGTAAAGCCAGAAGAACCATGAACCCCCAATCAGCGAAATCAGGCAAGAGTTCATGTGAAGACTGCCTTGTCATGTAGTTCATGAACTGTGCTTCAATTCTGTATTTATCCGCTTGACCTGATGGGAGTTTGATTTTTGGCAGTGGGAACAGTGGGGAAGTGACATATGCTCCACGGTTAGAGTGATTCCAAGACTGTCTTATTAGGTGTTATTCCCATACTCCATATTGAGGCCATTGTTATACTACCCATAGTTAAAAATGCATGCCATTGCTAGTATACTGAAATGGAGTCCAGTTGTATAGTGACATTCCTGAGCTGTTGACTACCTCACACTCATTCCAACAGTTCCTGCTTTACAGTCCGTTCTATGCACGCCAGTTGCTAGGACCATGCACCGTAAGTCACACAACCTTAAGGTGTGTGACTTGGTGTCACTGAATTATGTGCATATACTGACAATACACACCTCTGAAACACATTTTTTGATTTCTTTTATGTGTATTAGGACAGACTTTTGGGACCGATCACCACGCAGACTGCGCACACACCTCACGCTTATTCCTATGTGACCTTTTTCCACAGGAGGCAGCACAGCCATCACGGGACTCCTGACGTACATTGCGATTCTGCAGCGGCATTCTCAGTTCCTGATGGGAGGCAGGCTTCATAGTCTTTTGCAAGTGGTACAAACATGTGTTCAACCCAACATCCAATTTATGAACTATATGAGTAATGTGACACCAGTGGCAGCTCCTCTGAGACTGATAGTATTGCTTATAGGTGTAAGCATTGCAAGGAGGGTAGGCAATGTACTACTATTATGGTAAATAATTCCACCACTAGTAACCTTTTAAGAGATCTTGAGCTAGGTTTTTAGTTCTACAGACTCCACTGCAAGCATATCGAGAGCAAATGCATAAAGGGAAAGTTTTTAACACTAAAATGCCTCGGCCCAAACAAAAAAGAATGCTGCATTTTGCTGAAGCAACCAAATTTCCTATACCGTTGAAATACGAGCTAGACTACCATGTAGGGCTCATGGTAGCTGTTGATTCAGAGCTCTTCGCTATGATGGAACAAAAGAGGTTCACAGCTTTGATGAAGGTGGCTTAAAGGCATTATGCCCTTCCTTCAAGGAAAACTTTGACCTACTCCATACTACCTAAAATCCAAAAGCAGGTCCAAGCGTGAGTCTGCACTGAGTTGGAAAAGGCCAAGCATATTGCCTTGACCTTCGATATGTGGACTTCGTGAGCCAATGAATCCTATTTTGCTTTGACGGCTCACTGCCTTCAGCAGCCCAACTGGTGTGCGGAAGAACTGATTAGCAGCACAGTCTTTTCTCCAGAAGCATTCAGCTGAGAATATAGGCCACCTGCTAAATGCTACATTCTTGCAGTTCATAGTATTCAACTTGAGCAGAGCTGTTCAGTCACAACTGACAATGCTGCAAATGTTGTGAAAGTGATTTCTCTCCTTGAACTTGCAGACACGCATATTGGGTGTATGGGGCACCGTTTGCATTTAATTGTTACTAAAGCAATGAAGGATATTAGATGTATCGACAATATTTTTGATAAGCGTCGTGCTATCAGCAAGTTTTTCAGAGGCAGTGCATTTTCTACATATTTGCTGAAAGATATTCAAGTCAGAAATAATGTGCCTGCAGCTAAACTGAAACTGGATGTATGTACCAGGTGGAACAGCCTCTATTTAAGGGGGGAAACGTGTTTTGGAGCAGGGTACTGCTATCAATGTTCAGAACGGTGCCGTGAGGGCTGTTGTTGGACTGAAACGTAATGATCATGTGTCTGAGGCCAGAAGCTCCTTGCATTGGTTGCCGGTCCAGTCATGAATCATTTATAAGACTCTTCTCTTGACCTATAAGTGTCAAAATAGGCTAGCCCCAGCTTATCTGGCAGATTGCCTTACACGGACCCCCCATCGCCGTGTACTGCGCTCCAATCAGGATTGCCTCCTAGCTATACCATGGTATAGCTTGGAGGGCTTTGGAGGCACATCTTTTAGTGTCCTTGCCCCGATAGAGTGGAATAAATTGCCGCTCACCATTCGGTGTTCCCAAAATCTCCTGGGCTTTAAGAGACGTCTTAAGACCTATCTTTTTAGAGACTTGGGATAGTCTGGTTGGACCTCGTGTACCCTGTGCTGTTGATCCCTGCCAGCTTATGACATCCCACGCTTGCTGATTTTGCACTGTTTGTTGGGCCTGTTAGTTTGTTTATTGGTTTGTCAATGTGCTCTGAGGCCTATGGGCGTGTGGCACAATAAACCAACTGATAACAATAACAATAACAATGTTTCACTGTCTGCATCGCGTGCAAGCAAGGATCGCTTCAGAAGCATGCCCCAGGCAATGACGGCTAATGAAGCAGACATCCTGAGACACACCCTAGATATTTTGGAGCCCTTTGTAACTGCCAAGGAAAAAAACTCTCAGGACAGGAATATGCCACTTTCTCTGTGGTGATACCAATGGTAGCAGAACTGCACGATTCGCTGGAGGATTTGATTGAATAGTACACAGCCACACCTGCTGGTGATTGCAGAGATCCAAGTTAAAACACCGAAATTGACAAAATCGAAATTTCAGTGTTCTAAATTTCGATCTTGTCCATTTCGGTGTTTTAACTTGGATCTCTGCAAAAATTGAAATTTAAAACACAGAAATTTTGATTTTGTCAAAACAAAGATCCCGAAGTACCTCCTGATCACAAAACATAGCGAATAGTTCTCCTTTGAGGTTTTCGCCCTCTGTGCCTTCTTTCAAGAACTTTATGCGGATATTATAGTGCTTGGATCGATTTTCCAGATCCTTGCACTTGAGTTGCAGAGAGGAGACTGTTGCCTTGAGATCTTGCACGCCCGTCTCCAGGACGTTTGTGGATGCTGCTGCTGCTGCTGCCGCTGTTCTTGTTCCACCTTGTCAGACAGCGTCAAAGTGGAGTCTTGCAGTGCACTCAACTGCGCTTTGAATTCTGATTTAAGGGCAGCCATCTCGGTACGCAGGAGTGTTGAAAAGTGATCCGATGGATAAAATGCTTTTGCTAAGCAGCCCCATGACCCCCGTTTGGTCACAGGGCCATTCCATTCCTCCGAAGTGGGATGGCCCGTCATGTCTAGGTCACTTAGGGCTGTTGTCACATGGGAGATGTGGTCCGTGGACATGAGTAAGCCCACCTGAATCTTCAGGGTTAAGTCTCTATGTTTCCCGTTTGTGAATGGCATGAGCAGCAGGGGGTGCTCCATGCGACTGGGAAGCCTGTGTGCAAGTAGCTGATCTGAGGTCCTGCAAAAAAGAAAAAAGTGGAGCTCACCTCTTACAATGATAGAGTCTGCAGGTCAATAAGATCTGCATGTAGGCAAGCTCACTTGCAATTTAGCTATGGAGCTGCAGGTCCCCTTTGCCAGACACGTACAGCAACCTGGAAACTGCAGTACTGACCAGTCCTCACTTTGCCTCCCCTAAGTCTCCTGGGGGGCCTCTGTGGTTGCAGGCCAGTGTCTGATAGGTCTGCCACGATCTACGCAATGTGTATGGCCTGGCGGTCAAGACAGGCCTCTCCGTTGCACTACCAGGTACCCTTCGGTTATCCCTCGGTGCTGGCCCAGATTATAAGGCCGCACACCTTACCGCCTATGCAAGAAGGTCCGACGGACCATCAGATGTACTCAGCGGCTCCCACCCTCGCCTCAATCCTGTTACTCTCCAGTGGCACAGAAGATCAGTGCCTGCCCACAGCCTCTTCACTCTTGAGCACTGGCACATTGAGAGACTCGACTTCAGTTGCCTTTTTACATCGCGCAGCAGAACAGAATTCTGAGCACAGTTCTATGAGCGTTTTGACTGTGCAAGAGGTATTTAGATTTATTATACAGAAGATTTTATCTTGCATGCTGGACAACCCATATTTGCTTGGCTAACATTTACTGTTTTGCAGTGGACATGCGCTGCCTTTATACCCAATTTACAGCACACTAAGTTTAGTGACAGCGACCACTGTTATTATTATTATTATTATTTATTTGTTAATAATAATAATAACAGTGGTCGCTGTCACTGTGCTAGTCTAATCACATTTGTCCTCGCCTACGCATGCACACATTTTTTTCAAGAGGGCAGTTGGTGGCCCTGTACCATAATTGCTCTTTTTATCTGCATGTGAAGTTCTTGCTTACCTTCCCACTAATCATAACTGTATACTTCTACTCTTCTTAGGAAGAGAGTGTAGGCATCTGTGCAAAGGAGGTAGACTCTCAATGTAGTATGAGAGTACTGCAAGCGGCACTGAGAATACTTCAGGACCAAATGGGGAAGGAGCAACTAACACGGAACCAATAGACAAATACTGTGTGGATAGCATTAACTGTTTATACAAAAAGAAGCCAGAATTGCTGCCTAAAGATTCATTGTCTTTGCACATGCCCAGTGGCAAAGTTGTCATTAAGTGTACAAAAAGCAAACTATGATCAACGCTGACCAAAAAACACAAATGTTTAACCTAATTGAAAGTTCATATTAGAGAGAAGCACAAACAAGAAGTCCATAATTATATGGAAAGACTGACTGTTTCTCACAAAGTGAAGCTGCTACTACAAACGTAGATCTATGGATCGCGGATATCAAAGCTGCTTGGCCAGCTAAGTTTGCACTAATCAAAAATGCTGACATACGAAACAGTAAAAAATGGTGCAATGAATGTAATACATGGATATCATTGTTCCCTCTAAGAGGAAATGTCATGCGCAATGTGACAGAACATTGCCTTTTCCATGCAAATAAGGAAACTAACCTCAACGCACGTAAAGCCAAACAACCATCCACTGACAGTTTTTTAAACAAAGAATGACTAATGAAAATAAATGACAATTACAGCAGTTGGTTGTGTGTCATGGCCTTTACAAAGATGACATGAAAATTGGGGATTAGTGTACAGTTTGGTAGAACTTAAGAAAAGCTATACTGAGGGCTTTGGCTGTGTGCTATAATATGGTACGGAGTACCATACAATATTTCCGTCACTGAGGATAAAGGGCACTATTAAGAATGCAAAATGCAAAGGCACAACCCTACTTCCTAATGGCACATGCAGTGTTTGCAATAATGTGTCTAGCCAGAGAGCGTTCAAACAAAGAGTAATTCGTTCAAACACTGACACTGTAAACCAAGCAAAAAGTACAGCTGGTATACACCAGTGCTTGACAGGAAAGACCAATAATAAATACTTGCGCAATACGTCTAAACTTTCAAAACTGCGCCAGATGCGAGTAAATTGCAAACAGCAGCGCCCAATACTCGGATTATGCCAAAAGATTATGCGCTCTAAGGCGAAAAACAGAAGTTGTATGAAAAGATTACTGAGCGTGACAAAAAGGGGGGGTGATTTGTCTGCCATTTGTGAGGGTCTCCATAGAGCATATGAAAAAGGGTGTTTAATTGGTAAAGAAAAAAAGTCCTAAAATTTCTGATTAACATTTCCCAGAATTTAGCTAGAGATAACCTTGGTCAAAGGTATGATTGTGTCACAGAAGAACTTTTGGTGCTAAAAAAATTAGAATTATAGGTGGCCCCCGCACAGCTGAGTGCCTCAAAATGTGTGTGGCTCCAGTGACCATACACAAAAAGGTGGCAAAGCAAAGCATAACTTCCATTTCAGACCAGATGCCCCATCTGAGGAGATGTTTAAGCATCTTGCAAAGTTGTACACAGAAATTAAAGCGACAAGGAACATTCAGGAGAAGGTTTTGGTTCAGACAGCAGAGGATGAAACTGTTATTGTTGGCCTTATTGAATGGGATTCAAAAACGGATGAAGTATGGGGCTGGTGTGGGCCAGATGTAGATGGCAATATCTGTGACTCACCTTTCCGTCATGTTGTAGGAGATACTTCTTATCAAATTACAGGAAGCATTCCATGGAAACAGAGTTGCTCATTTTGCACGAGTTATTATGATAAACCCACTGCATTATGGGCTTCCTCCACTAGTGTAGATGCTGCAAGCAACATGCAACAAATTTTTTTCACTCCATGGTAGAACAGTGGATTCTAATTCAGAATCTATACAACAAACACCTTCTTCCTGTCCTTCGCTCTTCAATTGGCCATGCTTCTGATAGTGATACTCAGGGGAGAAAACTTAAACTTATGCAAGCTGCGTCTCCAAAATCTTTCCCATACAGGACTGACCATGAAAATTTTACCTTCAGTGGAGAAATTACATTTTACAAACGGTGAAAAAATACTGTAACTTGACAGACCAAGATTTCATTCACAAGGGGAAAAAATTAGTCAATCACTTAAGGCATCCATTTAGGCTACTTAACCTTGGAGGGAATTTATGTCATATGAACCATTTGCAGCTGGTCATTTCCAACCATACAATTACAGCACATGGGTTGCAGCAGGCAGACTGACAGATCTGACCGAATGAACTGGGAAAGTGCCCAGCGACTTCTATTTCCCATAGTAACAGAGTGCCTTGAAAAGCTACAGCTACAGGAAAATGGCGCTGGTACCATCACCTTCCTAAAAATGATTTGGTGGTACTTTGAAATAAACTATTCCTTGACAGCTTGCCTAAAGAAAAGCATTACCTATGCTTCATATGTAGCAAATATCTTGTGCATTTGGAGATCGTGGATCATTCAGACTAAAGGTCATGTAATTCAAACATTTTGTGACAAGGGACACATGAGGATGTTCTTTGTTCATGTCATCATAGTGTGTTAGTCATAAAAGCAGGACAAGACTTTGACCCAGAACAGAACATTTGTTTAGACCAAACTGGTACAGATATATGCGAAGAATATTTTTTTTCAAATGGATCTTTTGTTATGAATAAATATAACTATAGTATCTCAGACATGTTCCGACACTTGGGGAGTATGAATAGGCTCCAAGAAATCTATTCAAACAAACTTGTTCCAGTCAATGTAAAAAAAAAATCACAAAGGAGAAAATATACGGACTAAAGGTCACCAGCGAAACACAAATTGTCACCCAAACCTTAAAGACGGCCCTAGTGATTCAGATTGCTGTGGGGCATGGAATGAAGGCCTGGTTGAGGCACAGAGAGACTTAATTGGTATTTGAATCAAACCAGCTACAAATGATCGAACAGATACTAAAAATACTTGTTTCTTTTTTCCACATGAATATGATCAACATGTCTCAGAAGCCAGCATACTGTTACGGTGCCCTTCACATCCCTGACCAGCAGGGGGCGCTGTCGCCCCCTGCTGCCATGGAGGGTGTCGCTCTGGGGCGCTTATCGCCCCGGGCGTCACCTCCGCGCCAGGGGGAGCCCCTTAGGGGGTTCCCCCTAGACCACGGGGAAACTAACGAGGGGGCGCCGCGCATTTTGCGCCGCGACCGGCGCATCTTGCGCGGCGTGCGGCGCATCTTGCGCGGCGTACGGCGCAACTTGCGCCGGGCGGCGTGCGCCGCACGTCAAGCACAGTCATGTTTGGGTCCGGGTGGCGCTGGAGTTTTCAGACTCCAGCGCTGCTGTTACCTGGTTCTGTTGTGGCTGTGAGGAGGTTACAGAGCACTGTGGCCTTCCTCCTTTATCCCCCTCCCACAGTGGATGGGATTGGCCCAGACATGTGTCACATGTCTGGGGACTGGTCCAATCCCAGTTCACTGTGTTGGTCAAGTGGGAGGAACACCTGGAAGTACTTGTCCTTAATTGCTTACAAGTGGTGCTACTATAAAAGCACCACTT